>JACM01069230.1:0-14231 GCA_000787095.1 Periophthalmodon schlosseri
CGATTTTGGAATCATTCACAGTTATTGACATCTACCAAATAACTGAAGTATGTCAATTACTTTCTCTGAAATTGTCAAATAGAATTCCTCTAGTGTGACCAGCTTTGAAAAAACAAACTTTCTGAATGACTAAGTGACATATGAGAGCCAGATAGTGCTTAACATGTATATTTTTGCAGTACTGAATTTGTCTGAGCTGGCAGTGTTGGGCTAGCACAGCACACATTACATTGTACACAGCAGTGCAAAGCCAGCTTAGCCCAGCTGGGCAATTTCTCTATCATGATGCGATGTTTAAATTGTTTTTTTTTACAAATATATTGTAGCGTTCTGGTGTGAGGAAACATGTCAAATTTCTTCTGGTAGTTTATTTTCTGAACACAAGGGCTACCACTCAGTGACCAGGACCTGCACCACTGTGGAGGCGCATTGGTTGTGGGTTGAAAACAGCAAGGTGTATTTGCTAAAAACGTCAGTCATTACCAAAATGTTCTCCACACCTTCCGAGGTGGGCTCCAGCAAGGTAAAATTGATTGCCACAATCTCATTCGGCTTTGAGGCCAGTAAGTGGCCCATGAAGCCGTGGACAACTGGGTGGTTATCTTTTGTGTGCTGACAACACTCGCAAGCCTGGCACCGTTGAGCAACCTCTCAGGACATATCTGCCCACTAGCACCAGGAGCACAGCAGGGCCAAAGTCTGTTCTATCCCTTGATGTCCATGTTCCCAATGGCACTGGGTGAGGACGTTCTTGACCGGGGCTCTGGGCAAAAGGGGTTGGTACACAACCCTGCCCACTGGATCAGCACTAAAAGGGCTGGATGAGAGATGACTCATTGCTCTTCTCGAGTGGGCTGTTGTTTCTGTTGCCAGAACATCAGAACCTCCTACAGGACAGGACCTGAAGCTCATGGAGGTCAGCAAGGACAAAATTTAGAAAAACAGTTACCACAGACTGTGTTGCCCATGTAGCTACTCCTTGTAGAACTTGCTGCAACTGCTCAGGAAGACATGTGCCCAAAGCAACTGGCAATTTCCTGTAGGGAAGGCCCAGGCTGGCACGACAAGGAGTCAGCAGTCTGGTTACACTTACCTGAATGGTACTTCAGCACAAAATCAAAAGGACCCAACACTGCTTCACAGCTCCCAGTTTGGCAGAAGAGTCATGAGTCAGGGGGTTGTTGTCGGTGTAGAGCATACAATTGTGGCTTAGGAGGTACTCATCTCAGTCATGCCCTAATTAAGGGAAAGCAACTCCAGCTTCTTGGAGCTGTAGTTTTACATGTTACGCTCGGCCACAACTTAAGCGTTGCAATAGGCCACACCTTCTTGCTCCTGGAAGAGCACTGCCCCTAACCCAGCATGACTTGCATCAACCTCCAAGATGAATGGGAGGGAGAAATCAGCGTAGGCAAGTGCCAGGACCATGGTGAGCTTGGTTTTCAGCACATCTTTGCTGACATGGTCTAGGGTCCACTTTTCCTGGACCATTTAATCAGTTCAGCAACTCAGCGATGTAAAGGGGCAGCCAGCTTAGTGCACCCCTCAACAAAGCATTGGTAGTAGCTTGCGAACTCTAAGAAGGAACACAACTCTGAGGCCATGGATGAAGGCCAGTTCACTACTACCTCAATCTTGCCGGGGTTTGTAGCCTCTTCTTGATCCGAGATCACATAGCTGGAAGTAGCGGTACTTGCTCAACTTTGCCTTGAGCCCTACTTTCTGCAACCTCCCCAGCACTACGCCCAGCCTCTCTAGATGTTGAAGAACCATGCACAGAAATACAACAATATTGCCCAGGTAAAAAAGGAGAGACTAGCATTGCTGGTCCCCAATAATTCGTTGCATCAAGAGATGGAATGTGCTAGGGGCTTTGCAGAGCCCAAAAGGCAAATAGGGTGTACAAAATGCAGTTTTGTGCCGGACTCTCTCCACACCAAGGACTTGGTTGTACCTGCTGGTCAAAACCTTGGTGGAAAACCTTCGGGTCCCTGTCAGTATGTTGAGTGACTCTTTGATCCGGTGTAGTGGAAAAGCATCCTTTCAGTGCTTGAGGTTAAGTTGACGATAGTCATTAATACTGCCATTCTTTTTCCAGACCAAGACAGTGGGTGAAACATACAGTTTGGCGCTCTCTTCAATGACTGATGCTTCCAAGAGCTTATTTATTTATATACTCATTAACCAGTTTGTATTCCGGTGGGGGAATGGCACCACTGCCAGACCAGGACATTGTTCAGAAGGGGGATGTTGAGTGATATGATTAGTACAACCCAAATCCTGATCATGTGCAGAAAAACAGAGGCATAGTTCCTAAGTAATGATCTCCTTCTGTTCCTCAGTGGACAGAGGGGATAGGTCAGTAACTGCAATCAGATCTGCAGCTGTGGCAGCAGCAGTTTCAAAATCAAAAAGACTTTATTTATCCCCAAAAGGAGACACTTGCAAAAATGGGCGGAACTTCTGTCACTCCTGCTGGGAGACTCACCACACTGACCTCCTTATGACTGTACGTGGATAAAGCAGCACGTCATTGTCACCAACACTCACAATCTGCACACAGGCAGTACCTCGGACCACCAAAACCAGGGTCGGTGATGTCAGCAAACCTGCTAGAAGATCAGCCTCTAAGGGTTCAAACAAAACTGTGGTCCTGTCCAGGTTGCAGGAATAATCTTCAGGGCACCCCTTGGAATGCGGACAGCCCTCTTACCCTGCACCCTTACATTATCTGGTTGCCTTGAAGGGGGCTGCATGTCGGCAGCATGACATGTTTTAGGGCATCCACCAATGACATAGGGGATACCATGATGATTGCGCTGTTAAACAATGCAAACAAACGATCCAATTCTTAATGACACACGGACCAGGGCAGAAAATCCCCACACAGCCTTTCAATGAGGTGCACAGCGTGTGAACGCCCGACCAGGTACAGTTCAGGTCAGGTGCAGGCAAGAGAACATTTATAACAGGGTAACACAGTGTACAGGCACAGCATAGGGTGATAGCAACATAAACAGGGCAAAACGGCAACATCTGCATAGGAAAGGAGGATTAGAAAGATTAGAATTTACAAACACACACACCAGTGACACAGGCATATACTTAGCACTTAAGTGTAAACTTGCAGCTCCTACGGTGCCTGTAGACAGAATGCATAGGGTTAAAGGTAAGGGATCACTAACAGCAAAATACAAATCTGATCCCTTATCGTCATGAGTAGCTAACGAGGCATCTGTCCGCGCATAGGTATGCGAAGCGCAAATAGCCAATGAAAACCCAGGCCCTCAAGTGGCAAAGCCCGCGTATGGTGTGTTAATGCCACACAGATAAAAAAAATAAAATAAAATTCACACAGCATTTAACAAGCTGCAACACAAAACTTTTGAGGGTCACAAGTCAAGAGCGTGTATTTGCTCTTCCTCCTCTGCTCCGTGCTCTCAGTCCTATAGAAAACACAGGTAAGAAAACAAGACTAATTGACAGTTGTATGAGGAGGTCTTGACATGTGTTCTTGCATCCTGATCCAAGCAAGGCTCATTTTAAAGACTGCTGCCACTTCAGCTTATATAGTCACGCTGTATACTGTGGAGTTATTAACACAGAAAGGACATCAAAGCAGATGGGCCGGTGCGATTATAAGACCCAGAACGCCTGAAAGAATTTACACACAGCCAAGATACAGCCAATTATGTTAGCTGGAAAAACACCGCCTCTGATCTAGAGTGAAAAAAGTCACATAGATGGGTAATCATAAAACCCAAAACAGCAAATTTTCTATTTTGTGTAATTATGTAACTATTTTGTGAATGCATTCGAACGGAACAATCATTTTTAATTAGCTGATTCAAAGTGGGCACAAAAGAAACAATACAGGCTGACACTATGTTCAAGGAATGAGAAATGGCATCATGTAAAGAGGACTAGTCAAACATACAGGAATTGATGCTGTCATGTCCCCAACATCATGCCTCTGCATCATGTAATACGGTTAACCAACTGCACATTTCATACTTGAAGACAACTTAAAATTTGCGGTTTTCTACTTTCCTGTCTGACTCATAGTTTGTATTTTTCAGTATTTTTAGTAAATGTTACTGAAGGCTAAGGGTCCTTAAAAGTAAAAAAGTAGGACTCCAAATTTAAAGTTCTTATTCACAATACTGAATACTCCATGACATATTTCATTTCCTATAGAGGCCATGAGGGCTATACTAGAGCATAATGGTTACTGGTAGTTGTAACTATGTGCTTTTTGGGCAGTACAATAGCAAGTTGCCTGTTGATTGGCTATTCAGTGGTGGAAGTGTTGACTCAGAGAGAACATGCACAACCCCGAGGATCAAGCATTCAAGTCTTTGCACTGCCTTATACAAATACTATTAATATTGTATTTGTCTGAACAGAGCGCGCCTGAAAAGGAGAGTCTGAGTGCTCTCATTGGGCTCTCCCTGTATAAATGAAGATAAATCAAATTTAAAATAATACATCTAATTACCTCCCTACACTATTACTAAACAGCAACAGCACTAACCAGATAAGAGTCTTCTGTAAATGTGTAGATAATGACTGTGATTTTACATGTAGACCACGGCTGGGTCAGTTGCACACATGAGTCAGTTATTTTGCAGACATAAACAGAAACACTTTGGTCTGGAGGCAAATGCATTATTAAGAAATTATGCATGTGTGCAGGCTTTATCCACTTGCTGCAAAAATATCATATGAATCATTTGACCTTTGATGACCTCAAACTGAACTAAACAAGTCAACAAGGTCACAGAATGTGTTGTGATTCATTAAGCATGAACATGATGCAGTCTTGGAAACCAGGGTGTGAGCAAGAGCCTCACTTGAGTAGGTGTGTGGAGGTGAAGAGGATCAAGAGGATGAAGAGGCTGCAGCAGGGTAGAGCATCCTCACAGGCAGATACATGACACCATAACCAGGTGTCCATCACCTACACCAAGTGTGCACTGGAAGGATATTACAGTTTACTCATTTACAGTGACACTTAGCGCAAAGAACACTATGAATGAAGTCATGGCATGAGGAGAATTAAATCAAAATTATTTTTGGCTTCTTTATCATTATTATTAATACTAGACTTGTTTACACTGAAATGGGCCAACTGTTGGCGTGTCTAGCACAAGTGCACTGCACGGGGACCACTTTGCTAAGTGGACCATGTCCTAATGGAGTGTTCATTTAATTAAGTGGATTTAAGGCACTACAGTGTGCTTCACTGCAGTAAACAAATAGTTTTCAAGCAGAAATACTAATACAAAAACAACAAAAACATCCTATAGTAAGATTGTGAACCTGATCACAGACTTATGATCTCATACTGAAGAGGAACAATGTTTCACATTTTTTCATGTAAAAGGTAAAAACTCCATCCATGAAATTAATTAAGAACTTTCTACATTAACTATTTGTAATTTGCCATTTGGCATAATTTATGAGGTTGCCAAATGGCCACAGACCACTCCTCTACGGCTAACGAAGTCTTGTTCTCTCAACTGAATAGGAGAGAAATCACTTCAAATTACACTCGATAGATCAAAATCCATGCTGTTTAATTTTGGACCAGGAACTAATCTGAAAGAAATGGTTTTGGGCAAATGAGTCATTTTGGAGCCTGTTAATTGAAATCTGAGTGTTAGCTGATGTATGGTGGTATGTGACAGTGGTAAATGGGTCTACAGTCCGAGTTGAGCTATAAGACTGATGTGGTGAATCCAGGCTTTAAAAATGACCATATGAGACACCCTTATCTCTGTGGATGTTTGAATCGCCACATGAGGTAGGGCCTGATGTAAATGACTTCTGCACACTGGGTTTGTTCCGAACTGATGGAGCACAAGATTGGAGCTGTTTACTGCATCAGGAAAAACATTTTGATGGGCCAAATAAAAGTACAATTACAATCACCATCAAATATAGCCCATTCTGTTCACAACGTTTGTTTTGACATTCCGTAAGCAAAAATCCTCTTTTAATTGACTGTGCTCTGTAGTGCTTTTGTTTACATGCAGATTAATTAAATGCCACTATCTAAGGCATAGCACAGCGTCTGTTGCGGGCTCGTAGGAAAGCGCTGAATAATTGGACTGGCTTTTTGTTGCAAAGGTCTTGGGTATTTACACAGCGTGCCATGGGATCTACTGAGCACTGGCAGATATGAAATTAAAATCTAACATTGTGGTACAAAAATGCAAAAGGTCCTCCTATCAAAAAGGAGAATTCTCAGCCAACAAAATACTTTAATGATCCAAAGATGTTCTGACCAAATAGTTGTCTCAAGCAGTTCAAAACAATGTGCTCATTAAAATTACAAGCAAAACAAAACATGTTGCCACACTTGACAACCTCTTGGTTCCATAACTTTAAAAATAAATTTTCAGGTCCAGTACCATAAAAATAAGACAAATCCCTGACATTTTCACAGAAATAGACATTGTAAAACAAAATATAGTGCAAGCTATATGCTTAAGATGAGACACTGCAGGTGAATAGGAAAAAAAATCTTGCATTTAGGGATATCAATTTGAAACAACTTCTTTAGATTACTTACATTTCCATCAACTGTCAAAATTGCGCATATTTGGGACATGTAAAACTGACAAATAGATAGATGCAGGTTTAAATTTCTTGCTTCATTTTGTTGGCATATTGAAATATGGCATAAAATGCTTAATTTTAAAAAATTAAAATAAATCAAGCTTATAATTATATATAAACAAATCCTTCTGTAAGATCCATCAAAATTGTGTTAAGACTTGAATATTTGATGTATGAAGGTACTTCTTTAAGGGATGATCCTTAAGTCGCTGTGGAAGACAAATGCATTTTTAGAAAACGGTCTTTGAAGTTAGTCGGTGTAATCATTCGTCCAGAAGTGGTCCATGGTGGAAAGATCTACCATGTCCAGATGACTATCTCTGAAATTTGCCCTTTAAAGTTACAGTGTCCCATATAAAACTATGGATACATTTTGATTTAACAAAATAATAAAACATCTTCAGGTGAAAACTGGATAATTTTGTTGATTCCATGTGAAAGCTTGTTGAGAGAGCAAACAACTAATCAACAAAAAAAAAAGAAAAAAATTGTCCAAATGGATTGGATTTTCTTGCTTCTTGTAATAAACATAAAGTACAACTCAATATTGATCATGAATGTGTTGAAAAAGTATAGGCCAATGTATGATCACGTCACTCCTGTGGTGCCCTTTGACCTCTACGCGCTCTCTCTACACTGCTATAGAAATAACAGCTGAGGTCATACGTGTCCCCACTTTGTGCTCATCTTGTTGGCTAAACACATCTGCTCGCTCTAGCATCAGTATGTTGGAGGTCATGGGCCACCACTCACATGGTTAGCCAGGCACAGTACATGCACATGGACATAAACACCATAGGCACACATGCTGGTTCTCACAACACTTACAGCAACTAGTGCAGTTAAAAGGAGAGCTCACGTTTATTTCTGACATACTATCTATTCAAGGGTCATGATAAATTAGAAAGATTACTAGAATCTAACTATTCAGTCAGGCCTACTGGTTTTGCGAGGTGCAAAATATTCAACAAAATGGCAATGTTTACATTTAAAGAAGAAAGAGTGAAGCACAGTGGAGCACTTCCTGTATTATCACATGACATCACAAGGTGGAGTGTTTTCTGTCTGAGAGAAGAACTCAGCCTAAATATGCAGGCAGAATGTGTTAACATGTGTGAATGAAACAAAGACAACTCCATGTGTGTTTTTGATGAGGAAACAACATTATAATAACATAGATCAGAAAATAGCGTATTATGGGCCCTTTAACTTATGGTAAGATAAAATATGAGGTTCATAGTTAACATTGTGTAGCCTATGCTATGCTATGATAAGGTGTAGAATAAGAAGACACATTTTTCATCATCATCATCATCATCATTATTTTTATTATTTACTCCAACTGCTGTACTCATCATGACGCGCATGACATCAGTGTTATCATCCGCCACGCAATAGTGCGTGTGTTTCTATTTTTACTCCTAAACGCTATTTTGGTACAAGGGTTCTGCAGTATTCGTAAGCGTTGTCAAAGAGGAGATACTGGAACAACAGGACTAGAGAAGCTGTTAATTATGCTTCAACTTTAGTTTTTGAATGTTCCCTTGGAAAGCCCTGCTCAGTGCGCAATTGCGCAGCACAGATACCAGGCTCTGGGTGCAGTGACAGGGGAGAATGCTGAGTGCAGCAGCAGCTCCTGACAGAATGACTCTACTCGTGCTAATGGGAAATCTCCGCTTTACCATGAAAACAGAAGTTTCTAACTGTGCCGTGGATGGACCAACACCAGTCTGTGGAGGCATTACGCGGGAATGCTGTTGTTTAAATGCGTTTTGGGGAGCATGAGAAGAGAGGCTGCCTGAGGACTGTCCCCACCATGCACGCGGTGGACATAGCGTGTACCCTGTTGCTGTTAGGGATCATCGTGGTGTCACTGCTGTCCAATGTAGTGGTGCTGATCTGCTTTTTGTACAACCCTGAAATCCGTAAACAGGTGCCTGCGCTCTTCATCCTCAACCTGACGTTGTGTAACCTGTTGCTGAGTGTGTCCAGCATGCCGCTGACAGTAGTGGGACTTGTCACTACCGGACATCCCGGAGGAAGTGTGCTGTGCCAGTTGGTGGGATTCCTGGACACTTTTCTCACTACAAACTCCATGCTGAGCATGGCCGCGCTCAGCATAGACCGCTGGGTGGCTGTGGTGTTCCCGCTGAGTTATCACTCCAGGATACGGCACCGGGACGCCGTCATAGCGCTGGGATACACGTGGATCCATTCGCTGTGTTTTTCTTCTGTGGGCACCTGGCGTTCGTGGCTTGGGTACCATCACCTTTACGCCTCGTGCACTACGTGTAACTCACGAGGCAAAGCCTCAGGAACACAGTATGTGGTCTTCACTGCCCTTCTCCACGCGCTCAGCTACCTCCTCACGCTGGTGGTGCTGTGCGTAACCTACATGAAGGTGCTCAAAGTGGCCCGGTTCCATTGTAAGCGCATCGACGTGATCACCATGCAGACACTGGTGCTGCTTGTGGACATCCATCCAAGGTAACTCCAGATCCATATTAAAAGTGTAAAAAGTAAAAGTGTATTAAACCTGTGAGAAATAGTTTCCACATGGCAAAAAATCTGTTGAACTGTCAAATTAAGTTGTGTAGACATGTTTATCTTATATGTTTTATAATATGTTTTCTTTTGTTTTAAACAAGCCATAAAACATCAGGCCCTTTCTTACTTTTTAACTTGCATTGATGTACAGCCTATGATCCATTACAATGCAGCATGACATGACCTTTTCTTTAAAGAGTGCTATGTATGTAGGTTATAACATTGTACTCCGTATTCTGTGTATATTGACTCCAGCATGTGATTGTATAGGCTTGATTTCTCACTCATCCATGTTGTGAGGTCTGTCGTACATAAACCCTTCCATTAGTGCAGTAATAAAGGAGATAGTAGCCCTGTACTTCCAGGTCAAGTGTAAACAATGCTCCCCTCTCTGTGTGTACAGTGTGAGGCAGCAGTGTTTGGATGAGCAGAGACGTAGGAGGCAGAGGGCCATCAAGAAGATCAGCACCTTCATTGGCACATTTGTGGTCTGCTTCACTCCATACGTGCTTACAAGGTGAGCATGGGGTTTTCATGTACAATTGCAAAGGTCTTGATAACATTACATTTCTGGCTATTGCACCCACACAGTCACTATACTCCGTGCTGAGGTAATGAAATAGTGTGATCATTCCTGTGGACTTCATCAAATGTGTTGATGCCTTTGTAGCACTGGCAACCTGTCAGGCACTGTTACAAGTCTGCTACTTAGGAACTATGAAGGGAAAATCTAAAAATATACAGCTCATTGATCTTTGTTTATTAAGAACGTCAGATGTCAAATTAAAAGTATTATACAACTAAAACTCTCTTGGCTCAAGCACACATTATAATGGAGGTTAGCGCTTAGACCTGCCTTCAGGATTAGAATCCACCTGACATTTCTATATCATACTGATAAACCTGATTCAAATTATTCACTGAAACCTAAGTGTGGCTTTTTGATGTAAAAGAAAATATAGCAATGTAATTCTGGACCGATCTCTAACTGCTTACAATAAAATGTTTTTGTTCATTGTCCATTTTTAAAATATTTTTAAGCATTATTGTACGAAAACCAGAGGCTTCCAATAGAGTATCCACATGCCCTTTGAATAGTGTCTACTGACAAATGTATTGTTAGTATAATTTGCACAAACATCATGTGTCCAGTGTAGTGCCCTGCCTGGATCATTATCCATGACCCAATGATAATGATCATGACTGAATGTCTGGCACTACTATGAGTTTATCTGAGTAAACCTGCACATTATCAATCAATACTCAATCAAGTCCAGTCAAACATAGAATCTACACTCAGTTAGTCTAACACAGTCAATAGTCCAGTCTAAACTAATCCCCTGTCTTTGTATAAGTAAATGTTATGAGTATGCCCCCACAACCTTAAAGAGATCTCCAAATCGTAATGTTAAATCCAATCTGTAGGCTAATATAATCTGATATATTGCAATTAACATCAGAGTGCAGTGGTTAGAGAATTCATCCCAAACTCATGAGTCAACATTTGCATTATTGGGCAAGACACTTCACCCATCATGTCTATATATGGATTGGAGTGATTGCTGGTGGTTAGACAGCCATATACAGGCAACCATGCTTTTGACAGCCTACCCCAGAGCACCTGTGGCAATACAGAGTAACTTCCCCAAACAGGGCAGTGAAGCTCTGCATTGTAGTATATTATTTTTATTTCTATTATTTAAAAAAAAAAGACATATTATGCTTTTGTTTTATATTCTGGAGGTTTTAAATCTCAATATTGAAGAAACAAGACTGGTGACTTCCTGTTGAAAACCCCACCTCTGATTTCTGTCACCATTACAGACGCATCGATCCAATACTGGCATCAGATATCGCTACCAATACAGAAAAAATTGATGTAATTGATGTAATATAAATTGATGTAATAAGATTATTTACTGGACATAGGTGGCCCAGAAAGTCTCCTAATGTTTGAATTAGTATTTATACAAAGCTGTTCTGTAGTTACTGGAGAGATAAATATTAGCTACATAACACATTTGGACCAGTTTTGTTATGTATTATTTTATTATTAAAAAATGTATAAATATTTTTAAATAAATGCTGCTTTCAGTCTCTGCACTGGAATCGGTTGATTAGGTATTGGCAGACCCCATGGTATCGAACAACTTGGGGAAGTTAATGAGAAGGGAAAACAATACAACATGGTTGAAAGCTCTTAAAAGTTCATTTGCATAATATGTCTCCTTTAAAGGCATACGATGAGGCCTAAACCAGTTCAGTTGTTTAAGTAACCCTAAAGTAATGAAGTATTGTGATCTATTGAGCTGCTCTCCATGTGCCCCTCAGAGAGCTGGCATTTCACAGCATGACATTTACACAGCATTACAGCCCCGTTGGTTGACTTCCACTCCACTTGCACTCATCCATGATTACCTCATTGTGCGTATGTGACTTTGCCTTCTCTTGTCCTTTCCTCCGAGATAGAATTGTGGAGCTGTTCTGCCCGGGGCCCATTGACCCTCACTGGGGCGTCCTGTCCAAATGCCTGGCCTACAGCAAAGCAGCCACTGACCCCTTTGTCTACTCACTGCTCCGCCATCAGTACAGGAAGACTTACAGCAACATACTCAACAAAGTGCTCAAGAGGAGTCCACTCAATGCATCTCATAACAGCACAACCAGGAGTTACAATACAGTTAACAGTGTCCAAATCGACAAGCTGACAGACCAATGACACAGAGACACACAGAGATGCGACCAATCATATCGCTGGATGGTGTAGCACAGAACAGAACAAGTCTGGAGTAATTAGATTGTCCGCAGTTTTATACATGTGCCAAAAGGTTTACATTTTAGATAGAAGATAATTTTATAAGTAGTTTGAATACAGTCTTTAAAGTGTAAGATGTTGTATTTGGTTAGAAGGAGTTAAATAAAAATGTTAAGGATATCTATTATTTAAAATCATAAAAGTTAAAATAAGATAATAATAATAAGAAGACAATATTTTGAGCAAGTGTTACTACCATTATTTATTTTGTTTAAAATGTTGTTTAATGTTTAAAAAAGGAGTTGTGACATTGGCCTAAATTTGTTGACTATTCTTCTGTAGCAAGTTGTTTCCTCCATAAAACAGCATGGGTATGCACTGATGAACAAATGCTTAGTTTCACCCGTGCCTTCAGACAGAATCAAACACTTTCTGACTGGGTTACAGATCTGTGGAGTTTGCTGTTCTATATTTTGTAGGATAGATAATTGATTGTGGTACTGTAGCATTTGAATATTTTACTGTTAACATCCACTCAACTTTAAATGAGTTTTTAAGAGGAATTGTTTGGTGACAATATACAGAACTAAATGACTACAAGAGTTAGAGGTTAGAAGTCAAAAAATGTTGTTACATCTGCAGAAGTGCAGAAGAAATGCCAGTGTGTGATATGGTAAAGGCCCAGGATGTACCTGATTAAGTGAATGTACTGTACTGTTTATAGGAGAGTTATTGCTGTTGTAGGATCAGACTTTATTGTCTGAAGACTGTGAGGACCTAAAATATATTTTGTTTTGTGGTATTTGTCTCACATTTGGTGCTAAATGTGTTTGTGAATATTCTGCATTAAATGCTGTGCATTTGGCATTTCCAATGATTGTCTGGAATCATCTTTTGGTACATTTATAACCTGGATTAAATTTAAGGTGAAACCTCTGTTCTATTATCTGCAAACCACTATCTGATTTGTTGTCATGAGATAATACACCTGTTCCCACACAACATTCTAACAGTGGAGGAGGAGAAGAATTCATTTGAGAAATTATTTCAAATGTCGTCCACCCACCTCTGCCAGCAGTCTCTTTCACACAGGCACCGTGGCTGGGAGTAGATGGTTTCCTAATTACAGGCTGCTAAGAGCAGAAGTGAGAGATAGCAGAGGAGGAGAGATAAGGAGAAGAAAGGTAGTGTGTGCACAGCTGTCACAGCCCTGAAGGATCGTGGGCACTGGGCATACCAAACCACTGCATCTATATGGCACCAAAGTGAGCAAACAAACAGGGATTTTCCTCTTTTAAAAACAAACGGACACATCCTTTGCCATCAGACAGACTGAGGATTAGAGCAGGCCAATTAGGAGCGTGTTCCCCAGGAGCGAGCAGCGTGAGTGGGAGAGGCAGAGCACAGACATGAAGCCAGAGCAGGGTGCAGTGTGATTAGGACAGAGTGCGGGGGAAGAGACACAGCACAGCAGTCTGCCCCTGATCTGTGCAGAAGACCACAGGCAAGACCACAGGACAGACTCACACAATCTGTATCCCACTGACTGTTACATTCCTACACTCATTTACTATCAGAAATGCTTGTGGAAGAACATATTAAGTTTTGACATTCACATACTGTATGATTTGTTGCCATGAGATAATAAAGAGAAATTTCATGAATCTGTTACAATTTGAACCTTTTAACCAATTTCACATTGAACGCATTTCATTTCTGTAATATCTTCAGACTCAATGTTGTACCAGCGGTTGATATTGATCTATATAAAAAATACATGTCATTCTGGAGTTCCAGGCAAGTAATATATAAGATTTTGTTTTCAATACACAATTAGAATCAATGTTAATTTGGCATTGGAAATTAAAATGCTACATAAATGTTAAATCAAATGCTCTTTTAACGTAGCAGTTTTGGAAAGATCTATCAGCAAGACCACATGCTTTCTATATGCCTGCTGCTGGAGGAGTGACCACTGCCACAAACTGTGGATCATGGGAAAATTGGGCCCAAATGCCATCGTATTCCCCTGTGCACTTGAGCAAACATCCCACACAGCTCACACAGTATTTTTGTCCAGGAATGCTTTTATTTGTTTATGCACTGGATGGTGAAATAAAAGTCTAGAGGGAATCTGAGTTTAATTTAGACTGATAATCCATAGATTCTTAGTTTACTTTTGTTCTGTTAAGTCCAAATTAAGAGGGATGGTTAAGATGTTCACTTGTTGCTTAGTTAAGATGGTCACTTGTTGCTTAGTAACAATCGCTGGCACACCACATATACATATGTGTGTGTGTGTGTG
>KN478537.1:403-21880 GCA_000787095.1 Periophthalmodon schlosseri
ATAATGAAGCTAAAAGCCCTCAGAGTCTGTACTATCTACTATGGCAAATTCACCAAGGCCATTTTCATTAAGGCATTCTGCTTACAATCAGAAGATTAACTAATAGTGCCTTATATTCAAGCCACACACTGAGCAGCATATAGCAACATATGTTTCAAACAAATTAAAATATATAAAAAATAAATGAGTCACTTAATATATGCAACTATAATATGATTTTGGGCAATTTGTTGTACTTTGAAGAAGCATTTTACCAAAACATTTAACAAAAACCTGTACCAAAGCGGGTAGCAAACTAAACTCACTTTAAAGCAGCCATATCAATACGTATACATACTTTATCAAAAATATTTTCATATTTTATACTCCAGCATATCTCTCATACATTGTTTGAATGAAGTAACATTCAAAGTATTGAAAGAGGCCTTTTAAAGTCATATTGCAGAGCAAGTAGAAACTTCCAGACTTGGAATTTCCATTTTGTAACTAATTTTGTATGGAATTGACTAATTGAAACAACAGGTTAAAATCATTAAAGCAAAATATGACAAAACAAAGGTTTACAAACAGAAAGGGAAGACATGCACAAAAGTGCCTTTTGGTAAAGCAATAAATAAATGTAGGGCATTTTGTTAAGGCATTATGTTTGAGTTTTAGGCTCATTTAGTTTTTGATTGATTTTTTACAAAATTGTCCTATATTACAGTTGTACACAACAAAACTAACCAATATATTTATATTTCTCCCATATATGTTTTGGTGCATCTCTGTTAAATATGTCGGCTTGTGTTATTGAGAGGCTGCTCTGCGACAGGAAACACTCAGGATCGTGGCCTTTTCTGGATCACATTGGTTGTGCTGTTGCCAGGACAACGGCAATTAGAAAAGACCGGGTTACCGTAGCAACCAAGGTCAGGAAGAAGGCTTCGGGTTTACCTGATTGTTAGCAGTACAACAGATGCTACATATTTGTTATTGTGCTCAGAAGCATCAGGTGAATTACATGTAAGTGGTAAGTGCAGCTTCATCATTCTGTGTGGCCATTTTCCAAGTAAAACTGGGACAGACATGTAATGGCGGAAAATACATGGGTGAATTTGCTTTTAATTCAAAAAGGTACCACAATACTCATGTTAAATTAGGAGCATCAGCAATATAGAGTGCTGTTGTTGAATATTGTAATGACACTGGTTTGCAAAAGCCTATTTGAGTTTCCCCTTGGGGAAAATGAAGGCGCTTAATTGAATTGGGGAAACATCTGATTGGTAAAATTGGTAATATTGTCAGGCACATTGAAATTCAGGTGTTTTGTTTTTTTTTTTACATCTTTTTTCCATATAAACACACTGAAAGAATAAATCCAGTTGTATGCCTATGATAAAAATAATACAACACAGTACACCAGTGGTTTCAAAATGGTGGGAAACATATGAAGCAAAATGATGAGAGTTAACAGTAATGTTTTAGAGGTCAACTGATATGGATTTTTTCATGGCCGATACTGATAGTTTGTAAACCAGAGTGGTTTCTAAACTGATAGCTGATATGCTCTACAGATATTTTTGATCATTTTCCCAATAAGATTTCAAGTTCTAACAGACTAGTATTCCCAACCCTATTTCATAACAAACCCATTAAAGAGCTGTGTAGTCACACTTTGAGCAGTGCCCTCTAGGGACTAAAACATTCAAATAAAATCAGTTGGTCAGCTGAAGCAACATATCAACCAATAGTGGAAATTTAAAAACGTTAAAATAAATAGTTTAATCCTGAATGTGTTTTTGTGTTGAGCTCATTTGAACCACAGAATAAAAACGATGCCAGATGGAGCAAAAAAAATAAAATTTGGTACTGGCTGTAACTAACAATTATTTTAGGAGTCGACTTGTCAGTGATATGTATTTCGTTTGGTCGAATAGTCAAACAATTATTTCTATTGTAGCCGCTGCAGACTTTTTAAACACATTATCAACTAAATAAAGGATGAATAAATAGAGAATATTTACGAAAATGTTTTATTCCTAAAAATCCAAAATGGTTTATTCTTGTTTTACATTTTGATTGAATAATACCACTGTCTGTGTTTTTATAGTCGACTAGTCACGATTAGTTGATTGATCATTGGAGCCATACTGTGAACAGTATATCCAGGTTAATATTCTATATCACACCCTGAGCAGTGTAAAACCACCACAATATCATTATACTCTAAAATGAGGTTGAGGCTGAAACATATTAAGACTGATGAAAACCACAGTAAAGTGAGGCACAATTCTGCACAGCTCAAAGGCTTTAAAACTGGACACGCGTGAACAGTAGTCATTCTGAATAATGAACAATATAATAGTAGTAGACATTTAGATATAAAAAACCCCTGCATGCTTCAACCTTATGAGCTGTAGTTGGCTATGAAACGCCCCACCCCCCTAACATACTACTGACCTATGGCTTTATGTGCAGTAAATGGGCATGTCTCAGGGTTCTCAGATACTTTCCCTGTAAAACACCTTACAGAATAATACAACTCATAACACTATGGCATCTTTTCATGCATAGCAACAAGTGTAAAAATGAACTAGTCTCTATGATACATGCTTCTGAAGGTTTTGGAATATTTGTGTTTTGATAAAGAGGAAGAGAATATTTTTTGTAATGCATCGCCTAGTTAAAATAGGTTTCTGCATTTGTGCGTTACAGCATTGGATAAATAGGTTTTTCTATAGGGGCTGGTTGACAATGGGGTCTTGTAGATGTAGGTCTGTCAGTTTGCGCCGTGCTCTTCCTGTAATTAGCCGATTATCCCAGCATGTTGTCGACTCCAGCTTACACAAACACACCATTATAACCGCACTGACATAACACGGCCTCCTTAAGCCTCGATCTACCAGATAGTATTTACTTAATGAAATACAAGGCTACAGCTGCACAACCACTCTGCTCTAGTCCTCACATCCAGCACTCCTCTCCTGTTGTGTCACCTCCTGTCCAACAGCACTATGACAATTATTTCATCTTTCAGTTTTCTTTTTGTTGCATTACCCCTATGCTTTAAAGCCTGCTATAACCGGTGGGGCAAGAGTACACTTAATCCCCCCAGCACCTGCCTCCCACACTGCCTCGACCCCTCACAGCCCCCCTCCCCCCGTCTCTGGCTGTATAATGCATGTTCACCTATTGCGTTCATCTATTAGCACCTTTTGGGGTGTTACTTACATTTGCATATTTGTTGAAATGTGTTTGAGATGACACATTGCGGTAGAACAGATGTCCAGTGGTTGTAGTGTTCACAACAGATGGACCTTATGTGTAAAATAGTCCCATTATGAATTGATATAGTGTCACAGCAGAGAGGTGGGATGGCAGATATAATGTGATTGGAGATGCAGGTTATTTCCACCAATTCATTTGTTGTAAAGGAAATCCTGGGGTTTTATAATTTCATAAATCGACCGACAATAGGGTTGAGGATGTTGTCAACTGTTTTGTTTATGTACAACAAATTTGTCTGTCAAGCTTGTACAATGCCTAGCTTTTGGGACTGCAAAGGCTTGTTCAAACAGACAGCAAACGCAAATGATGATAAGTGTCTCTATTGCAATTTGGGATTTTTTTTATAGCAGTAGAATATCAGTGGGAACTAAGCTGAGCTAATGAAAGCACAAAGACACGATCTCTGTCAAAGCAAGTTACCACATCTGTAGTAGTGTTAATCAAAGCATAAAATTAATTTACCTGGAGTAATTATTCACCCATAAATATATTGCTTCTGACACCTTCAGTATTTTACAGAAACCCTGTGCATGGATGCAACTCTAATATAATAAAACATGTACACAACTGTTTATTTAAATATAATATTAGACATATTTAAAAAAAAAAAAAAAAGTATAAAACTGTACAATATAAAATCACCTCTGCTTTTATGGAAAAGTTTAGTGGCGAGCTGGTGTTGGACCAACCGCAGAAGTCATTCTGAATGTGCAGCTTTGAGTGCACGCTGGAGAAAGAAAGCACCTTTGGCTCCTTCTGAGAGGTCCGGCTACCTGCAGTTCCCACCTCCGTGGCACATCAATCACTCTCTCTACATCCCCATTTACACTTATTCCAGCCTCTCCTTCCTACAGCTCCTCTTTGTTCTGCCGAGGAAGGGGGGAAGAGGAGGAAAAGTGGTGAGACGAAAGGAAAAGGCAGAATTGCTGCCTTGCTGCTGGAGGGAGGAGGTTGGTGGTTGAGTGACCACTGTTTGATGGAAGGCAAAAGAGAACAGTGGTTTGTGTCCAGAGAAAGTAGGATGAGAGCCAACGATTCTTCTGCAGAAGAACAAGTCCCCAGCTCCACGCAGCCATGTTTGTCCCTCTGAGTACAGGGGCCAGGGAGTTTGTACACTTACGCACACACGTGTCTCACATGGAAGTTGACCACATACTCAGCATTGGTGCGCTGGACAGAGATGGCGAAAGGTTCAAACGGGTGGAAGGTGAAGGCCACCAGGCGCCGCACTGCATGGTTCACAGGACGTCCCAGCAGACCAGCCTGGATCTTAAACTTCAACAGTCCTGAATCCCTGGCGTAAAATCTGTTTGGAGGAAATCATGGGAGAAATGGAAGATTTGTACTGTATTGAAGGTACATCGGGTTCTAAAACATGTTGTGCAATAGTGATGAAAACATATGGCACAGAAATATGTTGTTTGTTATTCAAACATTTCCACATTTGTAGCCACTACCTAACATATACTTTATGCATCTAACAAGCCCTAGAAGCCAGAAAACAGTATACAATATAAAATACATTGTTTTTTGTATCAAGAAACACTGCTGTAATTGTTCTGAGTGACCAAAATGAGGAAATTAAATAAAATAATAAAATCTCAGAAATATGAATGCAAAAAATTAACACCAGACACCGAATACTTAATTTAACAATAGAAAAACATTTTGTTCTTTAGGAACACACTCAAGTCTCATCACACAAAACAATGGAGCTTAATTTGTATTCTTCCCAAATGTGAAAAAGTGTGATTAAAAAAAGGATACAGTTTTGCCATATTTATATTTACACAGTACAATAGTAAGATTGATGAAAGATTGATGATTTATTTATTATTTAATAAAAGTAGAGGGTAAACACTGATGTGTCTGAGAGAGGGTGGGTGGATACCTGATGGGGTGGTCTCCACAGGTGCGGGGCCGCTCCATCACAGACACCCACTTGTCGTCGTAGCTGAAGAGTGAGAGGTCGAGGTAGGGGCTGCTGCTGTAGGACTGTGCGCTGATGGGCAGCTGACCCAACAGTCGCCGCACTGCCTCCGTGTGGCCACCGTACTTGGCATTTACTATGGTGTCTTTAAATCTAACCAACACACAAGAAGAAAACCATACAGGTCAGGGGTCACATTCATGTTCCCTCCTGTTAGTCACATATAACAGCTCAAATCTCACAACTCTATTAAGTTCTTACCATCGCTCATTTTAGGGAGACTAGATGCTCATGGCTATTGTGGTAAACCTTTTGATGTACAAGGCATCTTTGAAATACTTTAAAATCCAATCCTTATAAAAGACTCGTAGTTATAGAGGCATGCGTATTTTTTAGATGTCCTTTGAACTTGTTTTGCGTTTCTTTTTCCATTCTTGTAGAGATGCTGCTTCTTTTTTGCTAGGCTGTGCATCTCTTCACCTGTGAACTAGACTTGTGCTAGCCAGCTACATAAGCCACAAAATCTGGTTTGCTGAATGCACTTGCCAGCTTTCAATTTCTCCTCTCGTTCTTTTCGACCTCAATTTTCCCCACTCTAAAATCCAATTTCGAGCTCTTTTCCTTGCTCAAACTATGCTTTATTTTCTCCTCTTTCTCCTCCCCCCTCTTCTCCTGCTCTCTTCGTACCTCCCTGCAAGGATTTTGTCACCTATACCTGTGAGTCCAACGGGCAAATTAAATCACAGCTCCTTGAGCTGTGCTCACTGTCTTAATGTCGCTCTTCTTTTCCAGATTAAGTCCTGAAATGGCTTCCTTCTGCTCCAGGCAGTTGCAGCGAATCTGCCTCCCTTCATAACGCACACCTTCAAATCCTCTCTGACATTTGCTGCAGCCATTTTCTTTGTCATTCAGAAACTAACCTCTGACCCTGCCTAAGTCAAATTCACACATCCATATGGTCTGTGATTAAATATTGAAAGTATTGAACGTAATGCCAGTTCCCGATAATGCCAAATACAGTTCTAGCACAGATTTGTTTGACAATTAAATATTTTATTGGTTGCATATAGTTCAGTAATCTAGTCGTAAAGGTGAGTGCTTGCCCTGATTTAAAAAAACCTAATCAATGAGCACTTTAGTTCATTGTCCATTTTAATAAAATGTTTTGGTTTTTGTTTTTTTTTAGATGAGAAACCAGACGTAATAATAATTGTCTTAGTAATGTACAACTTGCTGGCTACAATGAAAATGAGAGCCCACCACAGTGTAGCCAGTGCAGTACCTTCTCTGGACCTGGCGGGCGTAGTTGTTGGAAGAGGCAGAACAGGGGAATTGCACGGCTTGACTGTGGAGGGTGGCGTTTCTGTAGAGGTCACAGAAATTCTCGAAAAGCTCCAGCAGCTGATCTGAAGTGTTCTCAAAGACCGCCAACACCTCTGTGGACACCATGTTGTACACTACGAAGAAAGACGGCTGTGGGAAGAGGAAAAAAAGGAAGGGGGGTTTTTTCCAACTCCATCTGCACAGGTCTAAACCAAAGTCTAGACAGACATTTTTTTCAATTTATACATGCAATTTGTATTTATCAGACTCTATAAGCTCATGATAATAATGTACCTAATTGGAAAGATGGAAATAGCAAAAAGCTGTTAACATACTCTGAGCTTTCCTGTGGCTAAAATGAACATTAATTAGATCTACTTGTTGTTTGTGTGAATGAGGAGATGACTGTGCTCCTTTGTGGGGGGAACGGTTGTCCTTGGAGACCCGGAGAAGGAATCCTTATCGTACGGCACGGACAACAAAGCGCTCCCAGGCAGGCAACAAAGAGAGCAGAGGGAGGAATTTGGACACACGGCGGCGGAAGGTGGGTTACCTGTGAGGGGTCGGTGACTCGGAGCGTGACCACGTCTTCGCTGGTGTATTTAATGAAGAGGTGATGCTCATCCAGAAGCTGCATCTTCCACATCCGGAGACGCCTCAGCTGATCAAAAAACTGGAAGAATCTGAGGCCACAAGGACATTTAAATTAGGGAGACAAGCAGGAGTTAAGGATACAAAATGTGGATAAAACACAAATGCAGTGGAAACAGAGATATGACAGAAAAAAAAGAGAAGATTACATTGTCATATGTGACCAGTTAAAATGTCAGTGATAAATGATCTACTAAAATGATCTGGTGAGGTAAGATCTTTAATGAGAAATTTTCCCTAAGGTGGAAAAAGTGCAGTGATCATATAGAGATCTACAGAAACTGCCTATTTTTTGCTCTGAATACTTTGCCAAAAATACAAATTCCTGATTAGCAGTATGTTAATATAATATAAGTATACAATTGAAATACAGAAAAAAAATACATAAATTTAAAAATAAAAAAAATGAAGGAGGTTGTTGCAGCCATTACCACATGCCATTTTAATATATACATTTGATGCTATTGTTCCTTTATATGATATTTTCTTTTAAATAAATAACCGTTTCATAAGATGCTAATGGTTCAATGACATGTTGTTAAACCCATCGTTATAAAACACTAGTTAAAATGTTCCGTGCGTCTGACTTGAGTCTGTAAAGATGCTGTAAAATACTCTTCTGATGTGCGAAAAGGTTTCTCAGAGTCATTTTTGCTTAATGAGCTTTAATTATCAGACCATCTGGTACCTGCCGTTTTCTGTAACCTCAATCGCAACTTACCGGTAAAATTTTTGTGAGAAAAAAACACAGCCACTGAAAAAACAACATGTTGACTCTTGTCCTCCTTTTCGATTGTCCTGCTCAAATCACAGATGCATGCTGGGCACATAAGAAAATGTGTGACGGGCATTATATTGAACAGTTTTATTTTTAGGGATGTCAATCAGCAAATTCATTTAAGAAAGTTTAGTGACATAGATTCAGGTGCATGATTCATTTACTTTTCTCAACTTAACCACAGAATTCTATAAAAATATCTTAATACATAGAGAGTAATATTGTAGTCTACCTTTCACAAAGCAGCAGAAGTGTCATTGAAACCTGACTGATGCAAATGCACGATGTGTTGTAAGAGTCCAACAAAACGGCATTTCTTAATTATTGTATTAGATAAAAGCAGGACGTGCAATTTTGTAGGCCACGTCCAACATGGCAAAAAAGCAATTTGACAAGATTTGACTTAGTAGGGCGCTGTATTAACGTTTTCCACCCACAGGAACCATGCAGATGTTATAAAATTGAAAATTGAAAGACATCAAGCAAGTCTGATATATCAAGTGTCAAGAGAAAATGAAAAACACTAAAAGTAGACAAAAGTTTCCACAAGAATGCAATGAGAATATTAGGTCAGACATCATAAAGGCTCAACAGAAAGGAACTTTTAGCACAGAGACTTACCTTCTCTTGGCTGTGGCGCTCCCATCTTGCTCGGCCCTCCTCCAAAGGTAAACCAGCAGCCTGTGTTTGAGGGAGTTGATTGTTTTGTCTGTGTAGAGGCGAGGAAACCCGGGCTGGCTTTCTGCCTGAGCCTCAGTGTAAACGGCCGAGAGAGTGAGCAGGTCGTCCTCGTAACAGAAGCGGCCGATGGTCCGAACGTCCAGAAAGGTCCCCTCTGGAGTCACCTTTGACACAGACAAACAAGGCCAATGAGTCATGACAAAGAGAGACAAGACTCCTGAACTGTCAAAAAACTATGAGGTAAGATACTCTTACAATATTAACGCTGATTGCTTTTAGTCTAGCAGTCCTTGAACATTTTTAACAGCTTCTCACTTCTTTGTCATATTGTATGCACACGTATACGTTAACTACCAGATTGAAGTTGTTGTGATAAAGAACTTGGGAAGAACAGTTGAAAAAACAAACTAAGTGTATTTCTCCCTTTCAAACTATTTAATGTTGGAATAGAGTCAGTCAACGGTGTGAGCTATTTAACAATCCCAATGCAGTATTGTAGTCTTTAAATGTGGTGTGGAAAAAACCCCAACATAAAATCAAATTATACCACATATATGCATATTGAAATACTCACCTGAAAAACATGAATGGTTTGCTGCTGCACTGACAGTACAGCCAGGATGTTGCGGTAGAGGTAGAGACCCTGGTTGTGAGATAGAATTATCTTGTCGCACTTAAAGGACCTGGTGTCACAGAGCCGTCCTGTATGGAGGTCAATGATGTGCAGGGAGTAGTCTTCAAGAGGGGAGCGGGGATTGGGGGTCACAGACTCATTGTTCCTGTACACCTATAGAAACATGAAAGGCAGATTAGATTGGTGTAAACAAGTTTGATTTTTTAGTTATTACTAATTGGTAATGAAATAGGCACACTGTAGCATAAACTCTGTACTAATAAAACAATCATCACATGTTACTCCTGAAAACCAATAAATGTTATGAAAATGGAGAAGTGTTGAGGCTTGTTATTTCACAGCAGCAGGGCAGTAACTAGTGTGAAGTCAAACTTAACTGACCATTAAGTTTGAATCACATTAAATCAACATCATCCTTTTTCACTTAAAAAGGAACTGTGCTCTTCAACTGAACTGTTTTCAAAATTTTCGACCCCTATGAAACTTAAATTACGAAGGAAACACAAACCAAACCAAATTGCCCTGTACATTCTGTTGGTAACATTTGTAATGGTCTAATTATGCGTCCTTTTCAGACCTTTGTATCCTTATATCTTGATGATTTTCAGACAATAGTCTAATAAGACATCAGGAATATGCTAAAATGTCCCTGTAAATGTCTTTGTTGAGGTTCAAGTATCGATCAAAATGTGAATGGAACCATAAAATTAAACCACAAAATGGGAGACATATCACTTTATGCTCTTGTTTTGGAGATTACACTAGTTGTTTTGACCACATTTTGAGGTATTTTAATAATTTAAAAAATTATTCTAATTTGGCATATCTCCAAAAGTATTTTTGCGATATTGCGATATTATCCATTTTTCAATATCTCCCACCTCAAGCTTGTACCAATTTTGACAGAGGTCTGTATACAATAGATTTAAACATCTCATGTTTCCAAAAGAAAGAAGAAATTAAAGTGGTAGATGTCGAAGCACCTCAAAGAAATACGGTGGTGGATCCTCTGGTACATAGACGGCTGAGCCCACGATGACGTAGCGACAGTCATCGGTGAAGAGGCTGCACTCTCTGTTGAGATGCTCTCCATTTGAGGCCACATTTGTGACGTAGAGCAGAGAGAAGAAGCGCTCAAACAGACGCCCGCGGATGTTGAGTGAGCGCTGGTCATTGGCTGTGAGCAGTGTCTCTCCCTCCTGACCTCGAAGCAGGTCCTGAGCCGCCTGGCAGCCTTGGTATTCATAAATCTGTGAACAAACGTGTGTTCATGTAAGAGTTCAGGTAAGTGTTACCTTACAACAACGCAGTTAGGGATGCAGCTAACGATTACTTTAGTCATCAACTAGTCAGCAATTATTTTTTCAATTAGTCGACTAGTCCAATAATTATTTCCAAAAGATTTTCCAAATACATTTTTAACCAAAAAACATTTGAAATATGGTGATTGAAGGTTTTTAATAATAAAAAAGCAGAAATTGTTTAATATTTTTGACAGTTTGATTTAATAATGCCGCTGTTTTTCAAATAAAAACTTTGATTCAATATAATTCAGTAACCTACAATGTGTGTCAAATAACTTTCTAACTGTCTCAGAATATTAAGAGACAGACAGAAATTTTTTTTTTCCCTTTCTATTAGTACCTCCAGGGATGTCTGATCAGAGGAGAAGGCGATAAAACAGCGCCCATCGGGGGAAAACTTCCTGAGGAAACATGGGGGCTTCTCCACATTGACCACAGTGAAGTTGGGGAATAGGTTTTGGTGAAAGCAGCGCACTCTGTACCAGTGAGCCCCTGGTCTGCCTGAACACACCCTCCTCCTCTCCAGGCGATGAACCACATTTTGATTCTGGATACGCCTGGGCTTCAGTGTTGGAGTGTCCTCTTCCATCACTCCCGGATAAAGTGTCAGAAAAACACTGCAATGTGCAATGACACGGCTACATCACAGGCCCAGTCTTGTCATCTGCGAGGAGGAAACAGGTGTTAGAAAAGTATGACATCTCTGGATCAATATTAGACCAAAATAACTAATTTAAACAATGCAATGCAGTCCTTGCCTGTTTAGTTTACTCAGTCATTGATGTCTAATTATAGGGACACCAAATATTACCTTACTACAGCAAGGTAGAACTGACAAACGTGGATTAAACATTTTCACCGGCTTTTTCGTTATTACCAGAACGTATTAAGTTAAAACGAGAAAAAATGTTTCATTAAAACATCATCATTATAGGTTATAGCGCCTTCAGTTTCACATTTTTGCGACACCAGTTTCTCGTTTTAACCTGAACATATTAAGCTCATATCCAATACACTGAATAGGGCCAGTCACTTTAAGCAGGTCCGAGCGCGCGATGTGTATGATGCCACCAAAGAGCGCGCGACCCTTCAGATGGAGATCCAAAAAGAACCATAGGCTTGGGACACGTGCATATTTTGCTCTGCTCTAGCGTAAAAGCAGCATCTTTCAGATATGTGGAATTGAAGCGGTTTGGATTCCACATATGTTCAGGTGTCTGTTCTGTGGAGGGTAGGGGCACCACGGGGTGCGTACACCCAGCACACCTAAACGCAGCGCGCCGAGGAGCGAGCAGCCACGGCGCCCACAGACAGCTTCGGGGTGTTAGAGGAGAAGGGACATGGCTAACTGAACAATCGCTGGAGTTCGCTGGACAAAGCTACAGGTCCTTTTCAGTGCGGTGGCCTCTCTGACAGATGTCATGCCTGAACAAACATCTACATCTCGGGTGAAGGCCGCCCGCTCTTGGAAAAAAGGAGGAAGCCTGGAGGGAATCAGTGGTAGTATGGGACATCTTGAGATCGGAGTGTCCGAGCACACAAGCGCGCTCCAAACAGGAAATGTGACTGGTTACTGTACGCGGCACCAACACAGATATACATGTACAGATCACCCTTTATGATCGGTGCTACCATCCACTGGGTAAGGTGCACACCGACATGCCACAACAGCCTAGAGCCTGTGAATGTGTATGCCTTTCGTTACGCACAGACAAACCTGCTCTGAGTGCGCGCTCTGGATGTGCGCTCTGGTCTCCAGGCGCATTGGCAGGTCTAAAAGGCAGGCCCGGAGTTTAGGTCAGTGCCTACAAGTCGGTGGAGTCGAAGTGCCATGCAGTCTTATCCTGTCATTCGACATAAGCATCTGCCACTGCTACAGATCATACAGATCGCATGCTCGGACCTGCTTAAAGTGACTGGCCCCTATTCAGTGCATTGGATATGAGCTTAATAATGTTTAGGTTAAAACGAGAAACTGATGTCGTCAAAGTTGTTATAACCTGTAACGATTACGTTTTACCGAAAAAATGTTCTCGTTTTAACTTAATACTTTCTCGTAATAACGAAAAAGCTGGTACAATGTTTAATCCACGTTTGTCAGTTCTTCCGCACCTTACAACAGTATGAGGGGCTCATATTTTAAAAGCCAAAAATAAAAAAACATGTCATTGCAACATCAAAACGTAGCACGAGTCGTTGCTACTTACTCCTTTTAGAAGAACAGTTTTAAGATGCTGTTCGTCCCAAGCTGTTCAAACTTCTAGTTAGCTCCCGGCTTTCCATGAATATTCTCCAGGAAAACCAGTCTTTTTGATCAACTCTAAACTACCGTAGAGCAAAGACGTGGAGCCGCCCCGTAGATGAAGGTTTTACACTGGCCCTGACAGTAAATAGAGGCTTTAAAGTGCTGTTGTTAGCTGAGCGTGTTGTGGTTTGTTAGCTGAGCATGTTATGGTTAGCTACAGAGCAGAGCGTGCAGCACTGAAGAAGAAGGCTCAGCGCTGCTCAAGTTTAAACAGCGCCATCGTATTGTCAGCAGGACATATGCGGCATTGCAAGACACAACATTTCCAAATTTAAAGCTGCACTATGTAACTTTTTAGGCGGAGGGTCCGCAACCTACTTCTCTCCATTAACATCTTATTACTTTTTCTGGAATCTTTCACTGTATGGCATTCAACATATCTTGCTTTATTACCAGTGTTTTACTGCTCAAAAACTCCCTGAAAAATCATCTTACTTGCTTGTGGTCGCCTCTCCGTAGATCTGACCTGTAATTTGGCCTGGCAGCAAAATCTGTTTGTTTCCATGGATATGGAGAAGTTTAATATCATACTGTGGACTATTCAAGATCAAGCAACATCTCCAGGGAGAGTTAGCGGATCCTCCATCAGAAAAGTTACATATAGTGCAGAAGCCTGCACTATATGTAACTGAAGCACAGCTTATGAAAATATCCAGCTCTTCTATTATTACAAGAACATGATTCTTTTAGTTAAATGAAATGCTTGCAAACTAGTTGATGTGGAATATAAATCAAGAAATACAGTTGCATCTTGCGGCCAAGGGCCCAGAAGATGGTTCACTGTAAGAATATATTTATAAGGGCCCAAAAACAAATGTTTGAAGATTTTAGTAAAATATGGACCTGATGGTTATCTAAACAGTAACTAAAAATAGTATTTAATTTTACTGTGGTCGATAGCTCAATGTATGAACAAGCCTTTGCATTCATTATAAGCACAGGGTATTTCTGGAGGCATCCACAGCGTCTCTCGTCCCCACCTCATCTGTGGTTATTAGAATTAGTTCTGTCTCCCCTCCATAATGCTCACCTGCCGTGTTCTCATCCGTCTCACTGGGAAGAGGTCGCACACTTGAATAGACAAAGGTCTGGGACAAGCACTCTTTATGGTGTATAGCCTATTAACATATGTTTCAGGTCTTCATTTTCTTTTATCCAAGTTTGGCAGTTGGGGGTTTTAGTATTAGTCATATTATAAAAAGGACCATTGATCCAATCAATGGTTCTAAGCCATATTGTTTATTTCAGGATGTGATAACAAATTTGAATAAAACAGTAAGATATAATCAACATTTAAAGGCTTCTATTTTGACTATGATACAAAGCAAGTCCACCTAAGTGGCACTTTATTGGACGAGACACAAATGTTTTTTAAATGTTTATCATTATGATAAACATTTAAAAATCCACATTCTCTGTTGTAGATAATACATCCAGCGTTGCTTCTGGCATTGTAAAGAATTTCTCCTTGGGCACAATAAAGGTATATCTATCTATCTTCACTCTGGGTACAGGACATTTTAAATGTGGTGTATGATAAATGGAGTTGCTAATTTCTGCTGGTATTTTTGTCCCAAACAACCTCAAGAAACCAAGTGAAGTGTAACATTTCATTTGAATGTAATCTTAAGGCGGTAATTACAGAGCACTGCTTTCTCCCGAAGCCTCATAGCGTCTGCGCATGAGCCAAACTTACACATGCTGGCTTTAGTGAAGTGCCAATTTGCTGACCAGTAGGTGGCTTTGCAGGTGAGGGCCAGAGTGGCTCTTGCAAACTTTGAACATGATTATGATTGCTGAAAGTAAATTGACAGAAAAAAAACAACCCTTTTTGCCGACACACTTACATGCTATAACATCTTGTTTGTTTAGCTCCTTTAATTAAATCTATTTATTTACGACAGCACTGCAAACTGCCCTGACCTGCCTTTTGCCCCCTCATATGACAGATAATTAAATTACAATTATGCTCTTTTTTCAATGCATGTTCGTACAGATTAAGAATAGAAGCGAGAAGAAGAAGAAAAAAAGCAAATTGCTCACTGGTCTTGGAAGACTGCTAATGGTTCTTTGTGCAATTATCCCTGACCAAAAGAGTTTAAATGTTGTAATTTTCCATAAAAGCACATGTAGTGGGCATGAAAAGGCAGAGAAAAAAGAAAAATGAAGAAATGAATGGTGGAGAAAGATGTGAAATTATGCACTTTAAAAATCTAATGGCATTTTCATTTTCAACTATGCCTGATTAGACCTGCCGCTATATATGTGCATTATGTGCCTGAGCTAGATTCTTCGTGCACAAGTGGATGTGTGTGTGGCTCTACACACTCGAAAAATATAGTCTCTTCTTGTTCTTCTGTTATTTGGTCTCTAATAAAGCGCTCACTACACAAGATCCTCGCCTCAGCTTTTAGCATCAGCCCATGAAGTAGGGAATCGGTGGAGAGCTCGCATCCAACCGTTTTTATACACTTTTTGCTGCAAGACACAGTGCTTATTTAAGATCATTTTTTTTCATCCTTCCATGCTTTTTGCAACCTAAAGTGGACAATGTTTTTCTGTTTCTCTTTGTTCCCCATCTATATTTTTTTCCCAAACGAATGGCACTGAAATTCGCTCTTAAATGCATGCTCCAAAAACCTAGTCACAAAACTTGTTACTGCCCTGTGTTTTATATAGGAAAAAGATGCACTAGAAGCATAATTTTATGTACAATGTTTGCAGCATTGCCTAATTGTAAATGATGGGGGCTGAGGTGGGTGTGGAAAATCCACAATTGCAGTTATTATAATTATTACATAACATAAATGTCTTAAAGAGCATTTGCATTAAAGGGCATGTGTGAAGTATAGAGTGAGAGTTTGACGTGATCAGACTCTTATATACAGAAGAAAATGCACTTTGGAAAGGTTATTCAAAGCAAATAGAAAACGCATTGTTTTAACCATTTCTGCCGCCATTTTGTATTTGGCATTTAACAAAAGCTTTTTAACTTTCCCATCCAGACTCATTTCGCTGCACAATACGACATTTCAACACTGCAAGTCCGTAAACGTTATAGAGCTGAACTTTTTCTCGTCATTGTGCTGGTGAATGATTTATGCTTTTTCCCCATGACAAATTACAGTGATCACAGGTGCATTATGTCGGAGCGGTCCAGCAGTGGCAGTGGTGCCACACCCTTCTCTCCACTGCAAATGGATGCCGCCTTGGGCTGACTAACAATGTCCGGGTGCTGGTCCATTGTCGCTTTTGCTTTGGAAAAAAATGAAATGTGTTAGATTTATGTTGAATTATGGCTTATTGGAGACCTCAAACATAATTATGCCTTATTGGTAATCTACTTTATGCAGTTCATTTGACTAAAGAATTATGTTGCATTAATTCCTCCTGTGTATTTAAGATCTCCCTCTTTACCACTGAATCCAGTGTCCTCAAATTAAGATAATTTGGTATTCGTCAGCATCGCACAGACATTTTGGTGCAAATAAAAAAAATCGGCAAAGCATGATCCAGTAGAGCAGCACTTACTGTGATGACGTTTACGGAGATGTTGGCTCCCATTGGGCCCCGCAATTTTGCAATACGGAAGTCAGTGGACTTTGTTTTACTAAGTCATCTAAATACAAGATAATGATCAATGAGTGTAATAGACTATAACCATCACAGACAAAAGTGAAATATATCTCCTTAACCAGTACACCAAGTGACGGAAAAGGAATTATTGAGATAAAAGGGAGGTGCATGCCCTTTAAAATGTTGTTTCCATTATTGGATTTCTTATCTGAGCAAGAAAACCACACCTCACAGCATTTTTATACTTGAAATAACTTGATTCACCATTTTATTAGGCCTTCTTATTAGTCCGATTAGGTTCATTAGGTCTTCTGTTATGATTATACTTTAGATTCTTATTTATAGACCTCTATTTATTTCATACCTTAACAGTTTTGGCTTTATTAGGCCTTGTATTAACATTTTTTGATGATACATGGCGATGCATATTATCATTTTTATTAAGACATTATACAAAATGTGTAATTTAATTTAATCTCCTTTATTAATGCCTATTATGCTGCATATTAACTATTGACAAATTTGGTCAATTCTGCATCTTTACCATGGTTGGTATAGTCCCAACCATCCAAAACAACCCGTAGATTTCTCCGTGGACCTAAAGCGCGTGTTAATGACATTCTGGTAAAAGGCACATTAAGAGGTATATCACCATCAGAGTAAACTGCCATTACCGCACTGCTCCAGACCTTTAAGCGTACTATAATACAGTACCATCATCTAAGCTGTATAAAACCACAGGGTCAAGACACAACTGCTACAGCACCATTGACACACGTTATGCTAATTCTCATCTAGGTATATGCACCAAAGCATGTTATTTATCTGCTCAGTGGCCCCAGAAGTCAAAATTGATCACTCGAGTGGATGGGAATAGTGTAGCTAACAGTGCATGACTCATTTCTTTAAGCCTGATTAATCTGCCAATAAAAACACCTTTTGCAAATAAAGATAAAAATAATAATTTTAAGGTAAATTATATTATTCTTGAGGTGTGCATGTCCTGTTTCTTGTCTGTAATTGGATAAGGGAACCCTCCTGCTAAACATTTTTCTATTTGAGTTGTGTTCATGTGTGAGGCCTAATTTTAGATGCTACCAAGGGGGAAAGATTGTGAAAGCGTAACAGCTTGCATGTGTATTTTCTGTAGTAGGTGGGTGAGTTGTTGATATTTTGCATTTGTGTCTATGTAGGTTTATGTAAGTGTTCAATTATCCATTTCACTGTAAATGAAAACTTTCTCTCACAATCTGACCCTTTTCCTCAAACACCTGCCTGTCCTAGTTTTTTGGGCCGGTGTTCTTCTGTTATTAACCTCTGATTTCACACTTTTAAGGCTAGAGTAAGCAATTTTTAGCACTTTGTCCAAAAGAGGTAGTTGGAAATAATCTTATATAAATTGCCTTTAACAAAACAAAAACACAAAGGCATTATTATGAATAATAAAACATAAAACACTGAGATAGGTCAGTTATCAGTATCACTTCATTGACAAACAAAGAAATGAAGCCATTTCATAAGGAACACTTTGGTTGGTTTGTCTTCAACGCGGATTTGCAATTTTTTTTCTCAAAATCAAAATTCAGTTTATATTGTACACATGCAGGAGCATTCATATTTTAGAAAACAGTGAAATATGAAATCTAAACTATAATATCGCATCTTCGTGTGTGTGTATAGAGGTCTTAAAGGGTTAGCAGGTTATACCTAACCCACTGAACATGGCATAAGTTTGTGGCTCTTTTTAGCCACTCTCCAGTGTCTTGTGAGTTGGACATTTTATTGCATCTTTATTATCATATTTTGCTAAATGTTAGTACTTGGTAAACCTGTTTGGTGTGAATTTTATTTTCTGTTGTGGAATGATGTTGTTTTTTCTCAGTTGTTTCTGTCAAAACAGACCAGATTCACCTGCATTCACTTTTAGAGACCTTAGTTTTATATTAAAAGTAATTTTAGGGCTTTAATGCACCATGAAACAAACTAGGTTTTGACTTCAGTACTCAAACCATGACTGACTTCATTTATTTCATCTTTAGCCAGTGTACAGTGGACATTAGCAGCCCTGTTGACCACAATCAGGACAGTCCCATGAGGTCAAACCTCCTTCTTACCGGGTTAGCCTTAGCAAATGAAGAAGAAGAGGAACACAATCCTTGTTCCATTTTTGCGCACTGAGGAAGAATCTGTCCTCAAAAGGAAGAGCTTTAAAAAGGGGCCACATGAACTTGGCTGCCTCCCCTCTCATGTGCGCGGCTCGATCGGAGGCGCTGGCCTTGGTGCCGAACTGAGCGCTGTACACATTAGAGCCCCTTCTCAACAGCTCCAGCCAAAGCAGCCCTGTAATTTCTGCCATTTGAGAGTGTGAGGTGAAAAGCAGAGTGATGGCCACTTTTGTGTGATTATTCCTTTGGCAGAGTGCCGGCTGAAGGAAACAACCCTGCTTTAAGAACATGTCCATCAGGCCGATGCACTATTTGGAAATGGTATTTATAAAAGTAACTCTGGCGTCTTGTATTGTTAACTTTGACATGTTGGGCATGTTACAGTAATGTCCCACCCTGCTCCTGTTCCCATGCCTCCCGCAAGCTCAGCAACTGCTGCATTCATGGGAGCACTAAAAATAAGCCGCCATAGCCTACTGTCTAAAGCCTTAAAACATGTAGAAATGGAGGAAATTATAATGAATTAAGTCTCTTAGTATACAATATAATAATATTACTCGTTGACCCCATTTATTTCCAGTGTGTCACAATGTCATTTCAATGAGCAATGTCCAGTTTAAATTTAGAGGCAGAAACTAGACTTGATGGGTAATTTATGTGAACAGTTCATGTTTTACAATATACAGCCTATTCCATGTGCAAGAAATACAGCCTAATTTCTGACAGGTATGATATGAGAATATTTGAGAGGAGATATTCTCTGCATTTTAGAAACATGTGTCTGTCTGTGTCCAGGCCCTCCTATATTCAGTCTGAAAGTAGGAGAAGCAATGTTGATCTGTTTTAGTTATCTGTTTGTAATTTTTAGCAGCAAAAAGTAATCGTGGTAATGTTATTATCAAAATAACAATGCTTGAAAATGTCATGTGTTTAGAGAGCAGCTATGCATCCAGTAAAAAGTCTTTTGTGATATTCTGCAAGAAAAAATCATTTAAGCAGGCGTAAATCCCTTATTTTGACATCATGCACATCTATAACTGTAAAAGAGACAAACCTCATGTTGATGACTTTGGTGTTTGTTTTGGGACCTCCCCCTGAGTTGCAGCTGCATGTCCAGCTTACTACATGGTCTCCATTTCTCTTGGCCGTAGTGAGCAGGTGAGTGCGCTCTTAGTGAGTATTAACTAAGACCAGGGCTGGTTATCTGATCAGAGCAGGTCACATGGAACAAAGGCTCCCCTCCTCTGGCCAGCTGCACCTCTGTCCCATTCGGACCACAGCTCATGTATGTTTATATCTCTGAGCAAAGGTGAGCGCATGTGTCCGGCTGTGAGGTGGACAGATGCTGGTCTGCAGTGAACACAATGAATTACTTAAAGGCTGTTAAGCCAAACAGGGCAGTGCTGACCGCTGGTTTACCCAGCACTGATAGGGCCATCTGCCTCCTCACTGCTCTTTACACACATGAAACCAAACGCCACGAACAGGGAGGAGCAAGAGCTGCTGGGGAAAAACATCAGGACTTCCCGATTTGATCATTTGCAACTAAGTTTAGAACGATTGTACAAAACTGTGTGTAGACAGACATCTTTTTCTACATTCAGCTGGAAAGCAACAAAAAGGCTAGTTTGAAAAATGTTAGTGAATGTAATAAAGCAATGATTCAAATATCACAAAATACAATAGGTGAATACAATAGTATATTTTCCCAGAATGCTAAGATGAATTTCCATTGTACTGAGAAGTGCAGATGAGAACAGGGCTAAAGTAACAGCTACCTTAGGGCTGATATTAGTATTTCTGATTTCCACTATAGCAGAGAAGTTATCATTTTTTGAATCAGCAAGGTGCACATTTCTATTTTTGCCCACATTGTCTGCTATGTACCATGATGCATTTTAGTGTTATTTTTGTATTTAGCAATGAGTGGATGAGCCAAGGAACACAATGGTCGTTTAATGAAAATAGACAAGATTTTCTTTCTATTTCTTTTCAAGAGGGACCAAAGCAATTAGCAGCAGTTCTGTTAGTAATGGTGTAGTAGCAGCAGAATAACTTCAAACCTTCATTATTCCCATTGTTGTTCAGTAATACTTTGTGTGTCATGTTTTGTAAAGTAGGTAGAGTCTTTGAGATGTATAAATAAAACAAGAATAAATATTATTAATTCATATTAAGATATTAAAGATCGCACTGACTATGATCTGAGTGATGCTTCCTCATATCTGAGAATCATCTTTGGGTAAAGATCATGTCATGTAAATAAAGTGACCAGGTTCTAGACTGAAAGTGTGAGCAAACTGCTCTAAACATGTTTCATATTTTTTTCTTTGTGTGTTTGTTTTTTTGTTTCTTCAGTGATTGCGACTACCACTAGTGTCCTCTGTTAAAGCGGAAATTTTAAAAAATGGGTCTTTTGTACTGACATTTGGACCTACTTGAATCTGCAAGTGAAATCTCCTGTGTTACACTCAAATTCATGACAATTATTGTCAGCCATACTGATTGAACTGTTGTTTTCCAAAAACTGATGATTATAAACAATTTACATTTAAAAATTTCTATACTTTCATGTTTTGTCTTTAATGTTTGTTTTTATTGCCAGCAAGCCGACAGTGATGATATAGGAGGCCTAAATCAGGCCCGGGTGCAGAACAAACTGACTGCGGGTGTATTCGAGTTTCAAAGGAGTGCAAACATAATACGCTTCCATTAAGTGTCATTATTTTATGGGCCTGAAATGAAGGTGCAAACACTTTTAACTGACGTTGCAATGCACCCTTTTGCACCCCTCTAGACCCGGCCCTGGCCAAAATTGTATTGGCCAGGGGCCGCCCTTATATTAGGGCTTATGGAGGGG
>JACM01079076.1:0-10978 GCA_000787095.1 Periophthalmodon schlosseri
ATGTTAATTTTATGATGATTATTAATGATTTTTTTATGATTTTTTTATGTTGTTGTATTGTAATTTTAATGTCTTTCTTATTCTGTAAAGCACTTTGAATTACTTTGTGTACGAATTGTGCTTGCCTTGCTTTGTCGAAGAATATTTTACTTATTTAACTTTTTTTCTTCACTACATAATTCCATACATCTTACTTCATACTTCCTGTAAGATGTACTTCCTCTGTATGTATATAAAATGTAGAAAGTAGTAAAAATGAAAAAAAAAAAAAAACATGAATGAGAAGGTGTGTCCAAACTTTTGACTGGTAGTGTACATCAGTCAGGATTTAAGTGCCTTGCCCAAAGACACAACAGCATAACTTGAAAAGATATAGATCTGAACTCACATAAGGACTGCTTACATGTTTAACACCAGTATTTAGTGTGAACGTTACTATAATTAAGTATTTATGGCGTTTTCTATTTATGTAGAGGAACACTGGATTTTTGCAGAGTTGCCATGTTGTTAACAAAAAAACTAAAACCCGCCCTGTCTCTGTAATGCTCCCATGTGATTGGTTCAAAATATTTAAAAATATTTAGAGTGCAGGGCCTATATAACTCTATGAGATTCACTGTTTTTGAGAGAATTATCCAAATGTTAATCTTTCAACTGACAGCACTCACGTCTTTGGTGTTGAATAATGGCACCACTTTCTGAAGCTGCTGTGAAGAAATAATTTGACTTTTGTGTATTTATACTGACAGAGAAGACGTTGGACTTTGTGCCAGTTTTTGTTTCATGTGGATAGGTCCAGTAATTACACAGATATTAATCATAAACCAGATCAACACATCTGCATCTGGCAGTTACACAGAGAACTCCACCTGAGAACTCTGACCTGTCTCCAGCTCAGGTTAAACTATAGGATTCTAATGTTGTGACGTCATGTGTAGGTCAGTTCTCACCTGAGGCCCAGGGAAACCGTCCAGACCGGGCTGTCCATCTCTGCCCTGAGCCCCCTCTGAGCCCTTCTGTCCTGGGAACCCGGGGAGGCCTGGTTTACCCTGGAATACCACAGAACGGGGATTATACAGGCAGAAAGGAGAGTTACCATTCAAAATATCAACAGTGCTCTAGTAACTGTATTAATACTTTGCACTGACATCATGCTGGGGGTGTTCTACATGTATCTCTATGGTGGACTGTTCAGCAGTTACAGGTGACATAATGCACACATTAGCAAACACTGTCAGAAAGTGAGAAAAAATGATTTAAACAACACATTTTCAGGAGCCTGTGGTCAATACGAGCGTTCGTGGTCCTGTTTAGGTGTTTGATTTTCAACAAAAAGATGAGCGTGACTAACTGAAAAAATGTTGGCTAATGCTAGCTAGCTTGCCCCTGTAATTTTATGTGTGGAGAGACTTGTTAACAGCACAAATCAGCTCACCTGCTGTAGTTTAAGATAGGTCAGTTCTTTATGGCCAGATTGTGTTAAAACAAAACTCATATAAAAGTCTAACAGAGCAGTGCCTCTTGTTAGCATCAAACCCCAAGGGAATGTTGATGACCTCAGCTGCAAAGTATCAGTTAAGGCTTAGGTTAAGTTAGATGTTGTTTCCCCTTTAGTCCTCTGCATTTGACCCATTCTTCAGTGGACCAGATCTGAGCCAGAATCCTGGTCAGGAGTATCTAGCTGAAGGACTATTTTGCATGTTTAAGCCTGATACCGGGAGACCGAAGGAAACCAACAGACACAGGAAGAACATGCAAACTCATCTCACATATTCATAAAAGAGCTCATTACTCCCTCAACTGGCTAACACTACAGTACATTTTTATTCTATTGGGCCTTCTCCATAGTTGGTGATGAGTGGCAAATAGACTTTCTATAGTTATAATGTACTTAGTTACTTACAGGAAGTCCAGGGAATCCAGGTGGGCCCTAAAACACAGATTTACAGAATTAGACATTAAAATTATGAACAGAAATGTTATAATAAAAGTGTAAAACTCTCATTCAGCCAATACAAACCTGTGGTCCCTCTGGTCCTCTGACTCCAGGAAGTCCAAATCCTCCAGAACCCTCCATATCGTCCTAAAAACATGAGAGAAATCTGGTTCAGTCCTGATTTGGTCCTGGTTCAGTTCTGGTTCAGTCCTGGTTCAGTCCTGGTTTAAAACTGGTTTTAGTCCTGGTTTCAGTCCTGGTGTAGTCCTGACTTAGACTTGTCTCAGACCTGGATGGTATAGACCTGGTTTAGTCCAGGTTCAGTCCTGGTTTAGACCTGGTTTAGGCAGATACTGTAGTAGACCAGTTCTTCCACAGTCTGAGGAGAGGACTTACAAATCCAGCCCTGGATCTGCCTGGTCCTGGCGGTCCAGGGGGGCCAGGGGGTCCCACTGGTCCCATGGGTCCTGGAAGTCCAGCCAGACCAGGCTCTCCGGGAGTCCCAGGCAAGCCCGGCTCTCCTCTGTCGCCCTGAAAAAGAACACAGGGGTGAGAAAAGCGTGCAAAGTCTACAACAAGGTACTATATAAACCCAATGCATTATTATTATGAATGCATTATGGGTACAGTTATGGAGAAAAGCTGATTATATTCATAAGAGGAATGTGAAATTTTCGTATTTTGATTATTCACAATTATTGACCCCATGGCCAAACTAGAGCAAACAAATTAATTCTTGTTGGACTAAAGACGTGCTGCCGATCAACTGGTCGACTAAAAAAGGGGCGTGGCAAAAGCTCTCAAAACTATTATGTATTTCTATGTATCTGACCTGAACTGCACTCAAGACTACACCAGCAGGGGGAGTTCATGCAAAAACTACTATTTAGACATGTGAGCCATAAATTTAATATGACTTTTTACAAATAAATACCAAAAAATACCAAATCTTCAGCTCACTCACTCACTTCTCCTTTCGGCTGTCGTCCCATAGAAATCCTTATCATCTAAATAAGACGATTAATCCACTAATACACATTTTGGTCGACTAAGACTCCAATGACCGATTAATCGACTAAACGATTAGTTGGTCTCCCATCCAAATACTAACCAGGCCCTGCTTAGCTTCAGAGATCAGACTAAATCAGGCATTATGAAGGTGGTATGGCCGACTCACCTTTGCTCCAGCTCCTCCAGGACGTCCTAAGTCTCCAGAGTCTCCCTGAAAACAAACACAACAAACTATAAATTATCATTAATAATTTGTACTTAAGTTTCAAAGTTTTTTGTACATTTAGACAAGGATTTGTGTTAAAGCAGACATACTGTGCTTGTGTCGACTCTGTAGTTAATCTATAATCTGTGACACCCATGGATCATTATGTGGTAATTTGCACATTTTAAATCACAATATTCATCTAAAATGACTAGAATAAACAAGTCCGCTGACTTCTGCATTAGAAAACAGTGGTGCCCAATGGGAGCTGATGTCGGCGTAAACGTCATCACAACTATCGCCGCCCCCTATGGATGGCTGCAGATCACACTAGCAAATAGCAGATTTTATTTCATTTGTACCAAAATGACTGCGCAACACTGCCGAATCCTACATATATCACTGATTCAAAAAATAAAACTGGAAAACAAAGTACGTCACAGTGGGCGTGTACCAATGGAGGTGAAAACGCGGGTAGATCAGAACAATGACGTCTTGAACACAGGAGGATAAAGATTACTCAAACAACATGAATCACTCTAAATACAACATTGAGATTGTAATGAGAACTATAACATGAGTAAAAGCTCTGAAAAGTACATTGTTACAGAATAGCTCCACTTTAAAACCTGGTTTAGTCCAAGATTAGAATTAAGGTTTCTTCGGGTATCTGCTGATTTTCTGGTACATTTCATTTTCCCATGTTAAAATAATGATTCTCGTGTTACCTTCTCTCCTTTAGATCCCGGGCGTCCGATGACTCCGTCTTTCCCAGGCAGACCGGGCAGTCCCTGTGCACAGATCAGGTTAGGCTCGAGTCACTGGGTTAGTTTAGGTTCAAATAATCTGGTATTAACAAAGATACCACTGCAACTATCTCCATCCACTTCCACTTTTTTACTACAACTAAAACTGCAACTAAAGCTGGACTTGCCTGACTGATCTCTCTCCATATTTTTATACAGAGACATATCAGTCTGGTCTCCACTTCCTCCACTGTGTCTCAGGCCAGAACCAAACATGACTGTCCAATCAGATTATATTTTTTTTTATTTGTAAGCAGCCATATTTGTTTTGGTATGGCCAGAACATGCATGACCCTGATTGGCTAATCCACCTGTCAATCACGCCCATCTGAACTCGAGCAGATTCACAGGTGACCAGTGAGCTAGCTAGCATGCTGCTGTGCACAAAGCCAATTGTGACAAAATTGAAATTGAGGCTTTGACAAAATTGTGTTATTGTTCCACTCCAATTGTAAATTCTCAGATACTCACAGGCTGACCCGGGGCTCCGTCTTTCCCTGGGGGTCCGAATGCTCCAGAGCTCAGAGCAGTGCCAGAGGAGGGGGGGCCAGGGGGAGGGGGAGGGCCGGGGGGGCCAGGGACACCAGGGGGGCCCTAAAGACACAAGTATCGCTTAAATAATTTAGAACAAAAGTGATAATGAAGTTATGATTTAAGAGAACTCACCCTGAAAGTTTCCAGATCAGGGAAGCCTGAGCCCTCCATGTCCACAAACGTCTGGAAACACAAAATAACATCTGTTATACGTCTGTCTTATATGATAAACATTGGCCCATCTGAACCAGGTGGAATGAAAAATAGCAGAATTTTAAGATAGTTGCCCTCCCTGTCCCAGCTCAATAAATTACTGAGAGGACAGGTCAATGGGAGTGAAGGGTCTTACCCAGGGGCAGTTTATGCAGACAACTGAACCAGCAACCAACCGGTTTATAAACAAATGATCAACCCAGGGCACCACAGATATTTCTATGTAATATAACGTACTGATCTCTGCCCAGGTCCCGGGGGGCCAGGAAGCCCTGGGGGGCCTCTGGGTCCAGGCTGGCCCTCTCCACGGTCACCCTGAAGACAAAGATCAATGTAAATGTTTATTATGAGAAAGATTAATTCACAAAGATACATTTAAATAAAAAAGGACATAAGCCAGAAGCTGTACTCTAACACTATAATTCTACAGAACAGACCTTCTCTCCTTTAGGGCCGGGGTCTCCGGGGGTCCCTGGGAATCCTGGAGGTCCTTCAGGGCCCTGGGACACAGAACAAACACAGTGCTTAGTTTATGTGAGTTATGAGTTTATGTAAAATTTATATTCAAATTTAATTAAATCATCTAAATGGATCTTACAGTTTTTCCATCTTCACCAGGATCTCCCTGAAACACAAAAACAAAATATGAGCAGAAGTGTCATTAAGTAAAGTTAGACTTTGTCTTGTGCACTCATCCTTCAGCTTTGCTGTGGCAACCTTTCAAGAGCCTCATACAGATGATCATTTTCTACAGCTGTTTATTTAATACAAAAAGATTCACATTCCTTCTGTCTCTCTTTACTTTGCACTGTCTAAATCGTTGCATTTAAGGATACGTTCACACTTGTCCTGGTTGACTCCTGGGTTGAGCCCAGTTCAGATGTGGACTTGGTTTGGTGCTGTATGGTATTAGTTCTAAATTTAGTCAGAGTTTAGTCCCAATTTTGATGTGGTGTATGTGCAAGTGTGAACACAGCCTTAAAGCACAAATATAACTCTGATACTGACCGGCTCTCCGTCCTCTCCGGCTGCTCCCTGGGCTCCTGGGGCTCCTGGGGGCCCGGGGGGGCCTCTGGGGCCGGGCACAGTGGAGACCACACTCCCATCACTGTTCAGAGAGAACTCAGCCGGAGGACCGGGGGGGCCGGGGGGGCCAGCAGGGCCAACGGGTCCAGGCTCACCTTTAGAGCCCTGGTACCCGAACCCGGCACTGCCCTGAAGAGAGAGAGAAAAAGAGAGAGAAAAAGGGATAAACTAAAGGATAAACTAACACTATATATACTACAATTACAATTACAGGACCCAAGTAATAGTTTGGGTCACTTCTCTAAATGTCCAAGTACATTTCAGTAAATACCTCAAACTGCTGCACCAGTGACAGTGGCTCAGTACTTAGTGTCGCTATGTCCTTAGGCAAGACACTTCACCGATATTGCCTAATATGAATGTGGTGTTGGGAGGGGCCGATGGTGGTCTGACCCAGGGAAGCTCTGGCTACAACAGTAACTTACCACCACCGACTGTGGAGTGAGTGTGGCGCTTTGAGAGGCTTTGACCAGTGTATTATTATACTATTATTATGTAAAGAAGAACGCCTATTTTTTTTTTCTACTGATAATGTAAACTGCATGCAATAATTTGATCCCAGTCATTTTAATTCTATCGTTTTTAAACAGAAGAATAATGTTCATTTATCAGCTGACATTGTCCAAATACTATTTATGATTCTGACAGTAGTTGGCAAGTAGCAGTTTTTAGAAGACCTTATTTGACTGAACTCACCTTGGTTCCCTTTTCTCCTGGCTCACCCTGAAAAACACAAAGATAGAGTTTTGATTTGGTTTTGCATAATAAATTTTTATATTATTTTTTGTCAAGATAGTTCTGTATATCTCTCTTTATAAAGTCTTATCCCAGTACTGATACTTTGCAGCTGAGGTCATCAACGTTCCCTCAGGGTGTAATGCTAACTATAGGCACAGCTCTGTCTGAAGCTGTTACTCAAGTTAGACTTTAATCTGAGTTTTAATTCAACACAATCTGAACATAAAGAACTGACAGGTGAAGTGATTTGTGCTGTTCAACAAGTCTCTCTCAAATAACATAACAGTCTCAAGCTAGCTAGCATTAGCTAACAGTTCTTCAGTTAGTCACTCCACCTGATTGAAAATCAAACTCCTAAACAGGATCATGAACACTCAGATTGATCATAGGCTCGTGAAAATATGTTTAAATCCATTTTATGTTTTGAGTTTTGAGACAATCTAAAAACTTATCTGGCAGTGTTTACCAATGTCAATGGCCACATCATCATGGTAACAGCTGGACATTCTGCCGTACACATACATGCAGAACACCCCCAGCGTGATGTCACTGCAAAGTATCAGTTTCTCCAGTTCCAGACATTTTGGGCTCCAGTACCTTCTCTCCACGGGACCCTCCTCTGCTGCTGCTCGACCCAAACTCGCCCTTCGGTCCCTGGGGTCCCCTGTCGCCCTTCTGCCCTTTATCCCCTCGGTCACCCTTCTCTCCTCTGGGTCCCGCGGGTCCTGGAACAATCACAGCCATTAACATCCATGAAAAACAAACGATTAATGAGGAAATAATAGCCAGATTTAAAGTTCCCAAAAGAGAAGCATTGTCCACGCGGAGGTCGCTCTTTCATGCACCCATAATGACAACGCTGAACTTTAATTACAAGAAAAAAACATGACTTTGAACTAATTAAAAGTTGTTCATTTTGTTAAATCGGTCGCCAAATCTCCCTGATGGGCCAAGATCACATTTCATTACACTTTATAACCCGAGCTGGCCTCTTAAAACCTTATGAAGAATACACAAACACCGGAGTGCTGCGGGTAGTGCTGCAGCTAAGCATTATTTTGTCAGTCATTTCATCTGAGAATCATTCTTTCAAGTAGCCAATTACATGTTTAGATCGTGAAATGCCGTGATTGAGATTCTCTAGATCCACATGAAGCTTCAGGATATTGTTCAGTTCCACACTGAGATAGGATACAGACTCTACACTGCCTCCTAGTGGTTGAGCCGTGTCAATGAGACTTGTTCAGAGCAATTTCATAATGAACACTAACTCTTGAATGAATGAAGTTACACGCAAAGACCCAGCTGGTTTTGTTGGTGTTCATAAAAAAATAAAAATATAAAAATAAATATAATAAATAAAATTTAAATATTCTAAACATTGTAGAGATGTTTTCAGTGATGGTCATCTGGACACTGCTTTTGCTCCCATCTAGAAGCCATTTTCATTTTGATGTAACTGGCAACTGGAACACAGGGAGTTTACTCAAGTCCAGATGACACATTGAACCACTCCTGGACAAATGACATTCTAAACATTATATAAAAATAAATAAAAAAATATTTACTCTTCACACATACTAAAAATACAATTTTAACATGCATCTTTAATTTAAAACCAAATCACCCAAGCACCGGACTCAAGCACCAGACCCAAGCAGCAGACATAAGCACTGGACCCAAGCACATGAGACGCTCTGCTCCATCACTGCCCACTGTCCCATTCGTCACTAGTGCTGTCCCGATGATACAATGTTTTGTTTTTTCAGCACTGATATTTGTTCAAATGAGTGTTTACTTTCAGTACTAGTTTCAATATTGATTCAAATCTGAATATTTTTTTTTCAAACATGACATTAGCAACAGAAATCCACTCTAGTTCCAGAGGTAACGTTTCCATTCATTCAAACATCAGACATTGTGGAGGCTAACTAGCTACATGCTAACTGATATATATAACGCAGTTGTTTTAAGTCCAAAAGCACATTTAAAACACAAGATTCAGTAAAATTTTTTTTTTTTAATAACTTTGAGGTTTATAAAGTTTCAGAAACAGATTTTAAATAAAATTATAGTTTTTGTTGTCATTAGTTAGCATTAGTTAGCTCATTAGCCCTGAGCAAGCTTACGGAAAGTCTATGGGCAAAATTTATGGAAAATGTACTTCCGAAACCAGGGGATGGGCGGTCACTGTTGAGCTCCATAACCAAAAAAGCCATGCAAAGCTCCACCCCCAAAAAGGAGGCCACACCCACTGCCACACCCACACTCTTACGCAGCATCAGGCAGTCGTCTGCCCTCAGATACACAGGAGTCCCATTAGAGGCGTTTGGTGCGTTTTGGCACCTTTGGTCTGACCATAACTTTAGTCCAGTGTCTCCTGCACTCACCCGGGGCCCCGGGGCTAGACTCCACCACACTGCTCTCACGGCTCTCAGAGATCACTACCAGGCAAACAATCAATCAATAACTTTAAGAATCACAAAAGGGTCTTCAGTTTGCAGATCTTTGGTCATGTCCAAAAACCATACATATAAACATGTACATACAGAACACAGCACAATGTTAATCTATTGATCTATCTATATATATTTATATGTAAAAGTATTATATATTAAAAGGGCCCATATTATGCAGTTTTCTGATCTATGTTACAATGTTGTTTCCTCATCACAAACAGACCTGGAGTTGTATTTTGTTTCATTCACACATGTTTAACACACAAACCCTGCAGATTTAGGCTGAGTTCTTTTCTCAAACAGAAAACACTCCACCTTGTGATGTCGTGTGTGTGCTCCACTGTGTTTTTAAACTTCATACACCTTCACCAGAATCATTTGGATGATTTCAACCCTGGAACTGCCCGTCTCTCGTTTTGAGCTTTCGAGATGTAGACAGTCTAATAGTTTAGGATTACTCAAACATATGTGAATGAAACAAAACACAACTCCAGGTATGTTTTTGAGGAGGTAACAACATTATAACATGGCTTAAAGCTCACAAGAATGTATTCTGTGTAATATAGAACCTCGTTTTGAGCTTCGAGATGTAGACAGTCTAATAGTTTAGGATTACTCAAACATATGTGAATGAAACAAAACACAACTCCAGGTATGTTTTTGAGGAGGTAACAACATTATAACATGGCTTAAAGCTCACAAGAATGTATTCTGTGTAATATAGAACCTTTAATAATATTTTTGATGTCAAAGTAATGACTGTAGAATCCAACAGACAGATGGTCATAGAGGTCTAAAACTGACACATGTTATGGTCATTACAGTGCCTTTTAAAACTTCATGTTTACATTTTCAGAGGTGGTATTATAATGTCCGCAATATATTTCTGCCAACAGTGTACAGCTGACTCCACCACTGTCCACCAGATGGAGCCACAGTAGCACAATTCAGCTGAATAATTTGATCTTTTTCATATATACACAGATTACTGACTGTGTATGTTTCTGTGTGGTGAAAGCTGTTTATGCTGTCCATAGACTGGTGCTGTCTGATTTATCTAAGCCACAAAAATGTAAATCACCTAGCAATTTACAAACAAAGTTCCACCCGTCTCCATAAAGCTCTTCTAAATGCGTTAAAGCTGTACTATGACACTTTTGTGGGTTTCTGCAACCTTGTTATGTTCCACAGTATGGCATTAAAAGTATTTACTCCATGGAGATAAGCAAGTGACACTACCAGCCACTTTACATTTATTCTGATACCAGTTTTCAGTCCTCTGTCCTAAACCTGTACTCTCTATTAACACAGGAGCACTTCCCACAGTGTCCACTAGAGGGAGCCATGCGTCCACACACTCAGAGGGACAAGTCTAAACCGGTTTAAAAATATGTGAACCTCCTGAACCTCCAGACGTTTGACTAAAGGTAAGAGGAGGAGTTGGCATTGTCTAACAGGTCAAGGACTACTGGTCTTTAACAGAGTTCACAGTAAAAGTGGACATACCGATGTGATTTAAGTTAATAAGAAAAAGTATGGAAATATTACAAGTAAACTATGTGTTTTGTGTCTTGCATGAGCACAGTTATGTAGTAAACGCAGCTCTTTGGGTCAAAATGAGTCCACTGTGTTCTGTCTGCAGAGATTTTTGCCCTCCACAAACTAAGAAATAATGCTATTACTATGCTAGTTCTTATTAGCAGTAAAAAGTGACAGCAAAACTACTCTAGTTTCTGAAAGTTGTAAAAAGAGCTTATAAACTCATCACTGAATAATTAGGATGTTCAGAATGTGTTAGGAACATGAGAAATATGTTTGGACCACTGTAGGTACATACTGATGTATGTACCTAAAGTAGCAGATGTAATAATTATGTAGCTGCAGTATCATAAACATGTAATTGTAGTATTATAAATATATAGTATTATTATAAACATGTAGTTGTAGTATTATAACCATGTAATTGTAGTATTGTAAACATGTAGTTGTA
>KN478538.1:0-30985 GCA_000787095.1 Periophthalmodon schlosseri
TTTTGTTTTCTCGAAAACAAAAAAAAATATAAATGAATAAAAAGAGCTAGGAAAAAATATGAATTCAGTCTGTTGAACAAAATTCAGCACAAATATGTATCAAAATCAGTCAATACAGCTGAAGCTTCTAAGACCTCAGAATCCACGCAAATTACTTTTACTTTTTATTCTTTAAGTACATTTTTAAACTGGTACTTTACATTTTTACTCCGGTATTTGTTCTTTTACTTGATTAACAAAATGAAATACTTCTTCCACCACTGCTATGCAAAATTTCTACTTCTCCCTTTGAATGAATGGGATTCATGCTTAACCGGAAGTTCCAATCACAACAGAAGCGGGAAAAGTGGGTGAGGCGGAATAATGTGGATACCTTCTGCTGTGCTGTAACCCAAATAAATAGAGAACATATTTTAGGAAAAGCATCCAAAAATTTCCATCAGCATGTAAATTACCCAGAAGGAAATGCACTTTTAGAATGGACTTATATGAGTGTGAATGGGTGAGTGTTTTCTTATGTGCTGTGAATGGCACTTTAGGTCAAGAATGAAAGAAAAGAATGAATTTAAAAGTGTAAAAGTGTAAAACTGTTTATATTATTTGAGATGCTATCGTTATGGTTTGGGATTTAATCTAAATGCAATAAGTGGTTCCTTTCTTTACATATTATAAAGAATTTATGACTTTTGTGTTTGTGTTGTTATTTATGATTATGATTATTATTATTAAACTGTGTGTTCAGCTTCTTGATCTCAGTACAGCTTTGTTTTAAAAATGAATTTGTCTTCTTAGTAAATGCCACTGGAAACTCTGTGTTGCAGAGATAGCATACCATTGACAGATGTACCATTTAGGAATTTTTAGTAGTTGTAATACTTTCAATGACACACATTATGGTTCACCTGTTTTGGAATTACTAATGTCTCGAGGCTATGTTTTGGCCCTTTACATTTTACACTTCTAATTTCCCAGTGTAGTTTCCTGTGAATCATTGACTGCCAGCTTGGCAAACAACAGGATGTTGTGGCTTCAGTAATAGATGTATTTTCTGCAATTAATAATCAGAGGTGTAATTTTGTTGCTATGGTTTTACGAGGCCGTTAATAAAGTTTTTACTCCCATGCACTGTTGGGTCAAATGACTCATCCACGGTTTGTTTTTGTTTCTGGTATAAGCCTACAGTGGCTTTAGAGAGGCTACATATTTATTTTGAAGACAAATGTAGGTGTTTTTGTTTTCTTCTTTCTTTAGAGCACCTTCTAATTCTATGAACCTTTGTGTTGTGTGCAGAACAAAAATGATATTGTGAACTTTCTGAATGCGTCTGTCTGCCATCTTCTTCCCCCTTTGACAAAGCTTTAGATTACAGAGCCCATGGGTGCCTCAGTAGTAGCACGGCATGACACAGCCTTGCTCTCTAATTATCTGATGACATTGTTCAACGGGGCATTTTCATTCTTTCCTAGCAAACATTATTTGGCGTGGGCTATGTTGTCACTGTCTAGCACCTGTCATTGACTCTCATTTATCTCCTCAGCTCATTACATGACACTGAGAATTGTAGGGTGAAGAAAGTGGGCAGAATAGTCAGAGGTCATACCATCACCAGTATATGCTACTCTCAAAGGTGAAAGAAGAAAAATATAAGTATTTATGCAAAAGTACAGCCATTTAACCATATTTTAATTAACTATAAGTACTCCACTCATATTGATTTGAGTAAAAGTAGAAACAGTACTGTAAACAGTACAGTATACAGTTAGCATGAAGTACTTTACTACACCTTTAATAGTTTTTACCGTGATCATAAAGTTAAGGTTATAGTATGCAAAGCAGTGGTAAATGGTCTACGTAGGTAGGAGAATCCAAATTATATTGAGAAAACCCATCCAGACACAGGGAGAACATGCAAACACACCTGGCCCAGGAACTGAATCAGGGATCTAAGAGGCAAAAGACTTCTAGCCACTAAGCCTCCATGTATGGCGCCTAAGGTAAGGTATATCTGGTTACCTTTCACCTGTGCCCATAGTGGTTCTTTAACCATTGAGCAACCCCTTTAGGTCAAGCTCTTGTGCTTTGAAATCCCAAAACAATTAATAATAGCTGCCGACTAATGCTTTGCGTAAACACACGACTATTAAAAACCTCAGGAGACCATTTCTGTGGTAAATGAATAAGGTCAGTGCCAAAGGGAAAGGGCTTTTAATGGTCCAAAACATGGCTGTTGAACACCTGCTACAGACAACAAATACAGCCTGGACTTGGTTAGGTCTCTTGTCTATAAACCAGGCAGAGTCAGTTCTGGCTCATGGTTATAGAGAAATGCTCATTAAATTACTGCAATAATTCAAAACCGTGTTATAAATTACAGTAATAAAAATAGTGTCAATGCAAATATGGCTGGACAATGTCTCCCCGTCTCCTACAATTCACCAAGTTACAGGGTAACAAATTATTTTTCATAGTTCTAGTCACATAGCTGGAGCATGTATAAGCCACTATGTGCCTAAATGTAGTAAATATTTGACAGTGAACAGTTACAAAGTCAGCCATTTACACCGAAGACTCTGGAAATCCATCTTGAGAGATGACTGCTTGAATATAATAACATCAATATTATAAACACAGTCCTCCTGTAGCGACACCCCCCCTCCGTGCTGGTGCAGAGGCCGTGGACGTGTGCGGTGATGAGATTGATGTTTTAATGTTTTATTGCTTTTCGCAATACGTGAATAGACTCGGCTAGACCTAGACCTACTTGTCATCAAATCAACGTACCCTAAACTCAGCCATGACCAAGTTGGAAATTTATGCCCTGTTATGTCTCTTGTGGCTGTGCATAATGGTCTCATGGCATCCCGCTCAAACACTGCGAGTCAGGAGTGGAGACGGCCTACCTGTGCTCACTTATTCTTGAGAGGAACTGGTGCATCTACGACCTTACGGCACTAGTAAACCTGATTTGGGCCTCGAGCTTTCCATGATTAAGCATAAAACCAGGAAACGAGGCTGCAGAGGACGACTTAAAGTTAAAAACCGGCGATGCGGGTACAAGCTCGTACTCCCCTCTGTTATGATGGGTAATGTGCACTCGCTTTGCAACAAAGTGGAAGAACTGTCTGCATGTATTTGCCTCGATCATATGTACAGGCAGAGGAGTCTACTATGTTTTATGGAAGCCGGAGTGCCATGTGAAGATTGATGAATTTATGCTACACAGAATGGATTGAGACCTTAGCCTAACAGCTACCTGAATAACATCACAGTAAAAGAAAGAAAATGTGATGGGAACATTGAGCATCTGGTGGTAAGTTGCCATCCTTACTACCTTCCCAGGGAAATCTCACATGTTGTGCTAACTGTAGTGTATATTCCACCTTCCGCGAAGGGAAAGGTCTTCCCCGGACGTACTGTTTATTATTACAGGGGATTTTAATCATTACTCTCTTTCATTGGCGTTGCTCTCTTTCAGACAAATGATTAAATGTCCCACAAGGGGGAAGAAGACAATTGATTTGTTATACAAATATGAAAGATAGTTTTGCCCTCCCTCCACTTGGACAATCGGATCCATATATACACCTTTTGTATAAAGGCAGCCAGCTACTTATAAGACTGTAAGCGTTTATTCGGAGGAGGCGTGAGGTGCTTAGAGGATGTTTCGAGTGCACGACTGTGTTTATGGAGGACGGTGATCATAATGATGTGGAGGACATTTCAGATAAAGTGACTTGCTACATAAATTTTTTCGTTGATTTAGTGCTGCCCTATAAGCAGGTGAAAGTTTTTGCTCATAATAAACCGTGGGTGACTCGAGAGGTTAAAGAAGCAATAAACAAGAACAAGATTGCATTCTATAGTGGTGATGAAGAACAGATTAGTAGTGCATAAAAGGAGCTCAAAACAGTAATGAGACAAAGTAAATGAAGGTATAAGGACAGGTTTGAGAGCTCAGTTGATAATTCCAGCACTAAGTGTCTCTGGGACAGTATGAAAACAATTACTGGATGTGGGTCTGACAAGTCCAATTTGCCAAGCACAGAGATTCATGTGAATGAATTGAACCAATACTTTGCTCGATCTGATGAATTTGATTTTGCACACGAACATCAGAAACTGGCCTCAGTTCTTGCTGCTGATGTAGGGAGGATTCTTGTCCTGGAATCACTTTTAGTGTCAGTGATGTCCAGCAGCAAGTTAGGCACCTGAAGCCTAACAAGGCAGTGAGCCCGGGTGGTGTTCATCAGCGCATCCTCAAAGTCTGTGCTGAGCAACTTGGGTCTATCTTGCACATATCTTTATGATGTCTTTATCAAGTGCTAAAATTCCCTCTATGTGGTAAACTTCCTGTTTAGTTCCTATCCCTAAGAAGCCTAATGTGAGTGGTACCTTGTCTAATCTTAGACCTATTACACTGACCCTGACACTGACACTGATCACATATTATTAAATGCTTTTAAAGAGTTGCTTTGGGTCAGCTAACGAAACTAGTAGCATCACTTCAGGACCCACTACAATTTGCCTACAGGAAATGTGTGAGATGATGCCTTATTGTACATGCTCCACGCCATCTACCAACACCTAGAAAAAACAGGCAGCTCTGTCTGTTATTTTTTTTATTTTATTTTTTTCTAGCGCTTTTAATACAATTCAACTACATATTTTAGCAAATTAATGAATGAGTTTTAAATTGCATAACAACTCAGTTGCTTTGGTTTCAGACTATCTTTTAAATCATCCTCAGTATGTATGAGACAATGTTGACATACACTGGAGCTCCACAGGGCACTGTTTTATCGCCCTTTTTATTTACTTTGTACACGGCCGACTATAGGCACAGTTTTGATTTTTGTTATATGCAAAAAAATTCAGATGACACTGCCCTTCTGGGCCTAATTTCCAAGGGTGACAACCTGCCCTACAGGAATGAAATTAGCTCTTTTGTTAGCTGGTGTGATTAGCACTTTTCACAGCTTAATGTAGGCAAAACACAGAAACTAATTATTGACTTTAGAAAGAAAAAACAAGCTGTCTCTCCCGTGGTCATCAAAGGGCAGTCTATTGAAATAGTCAAAACTTATAAGTACTTGAGAGTGCATCTGGTCAGTACGCTGGAGGAGGAACAGTGATGCTGTTTTCAAAAAGGCTCAGTCCAGACGGTTCTTTTTGAGGAAACTCAGATCCTTTGACGTGAGCAGGAGGCTCCTGAATGTGTTCCATCAGGGCATTGTGGCCAGTGTGTTGTTTTATGCTGTATTGTGTTGGGACGGGAGCATCACTGTGGATGACAAAAAATGAACGAACAAGCTGATTAAAAAGGCTGGTGTAGTGGCAGGTCTGAGCCTGGACTCAGTGGACAATGTAATGGACGAAAGGATGTGGACCAAGCTTTGAACTGTTTTTTTTCTCTTACGGACTATCCTCTCCATAGCATTTTAAATAAACTGAAAAGCTCCTTTAGTGAGCAAATAGTGATGCCCCGGTGTTCTACTGAGTGCCTCAAAAACTATTTTATACTGGCCGCTGTGCATTTTTATAATAAGCACTTTATCTGGCGCTGTGGTATTTACATACTGTATTTTTGTACGCTGATGTTACAGTGGGTCTGGAGCAGAGTCCATTATGTTGTTTCTAGTGTCTGTTTCTGTCTGTGTTTATGTGTGTACATGTAGTTTGTATGTGAGTCCATGGAATTTTATTTTCCCCCTTAAGGATTAATAAAGCATCTATCTATCTATTTATCTATCTATCATGATGAAGTTGAATTAAATATGCTGTCATAGTGCCACTGTCCCCATGGCAACCCTTTACACCTGTCCAGGAGGGTCACAATGTGCAGAGGTCCAATGAACTCATGTCTGTTACCCAAAATGTTTATTATGGATGCTTTTCCCTGATACTCACTTAATCAGGAATAATGTGATTCATGTCAGCCATATGTTTCTCATGAAGTTGAATGTTGAGGAATGTGAACTTTGGTGAGAAGCTCTATGATTTGTGAGGTGTGTGTGGTGGATGGACAACAGGGGGAGAGCTGCCTCAGGGATTTCTGCACTGCACACTTGTGATGGCTCCAACCTGCTCTGCACCTAGACATGTCCCTCCCTCTTTTCACAGTTTTACACCCACTTTTAGAGCCATGTGTTTTAAATGTGTGCATGTGTCTATTTCTGTGTTTTTTCCCCTCAAGCATGCGTGCATGCTGCATTTGCTCTTGGCAGCCTCAGTGTACTATATGGCTGAGTTCTACACATTTCCCAGGCTTTCGGGCCAAGCCTAGTCCCCATGCACAGTGCGACCCTTGACACATGGGTCCCAGCCCATTTTGAGCTCATATAGGATGAGGCAATGCTAGCACAGGGGAGGCCCTCTTGTCTGCTGCTCTGTCTCTCCCACTCTGTGCTCTCTATCTACTGGATGAGGTGAGGGAGGGGCCTGCTGACAGGACTTAGTTGGATTGAGAGCATGTCCTGCACTTCACTGCGTCCCAGATGGTGCGCACTTTGGACCGCACAGACAGAAAAAATAAAAGAGAGTGATGGCGATGCTGAAAGCTTGTTGCATGCCTTATGCCAAAACACAACATTTGTCTACAAAGCTGAAAACACATTTTTTGTTCTCCTGTTTTTCTAATATTAATGCTAATTAGTCACAAAAGAAAACTGAATTCTATTGAATGGACACAAGTTTTTGAGAGTGACTGTTTCGCCACTCATCCAAGCAGGTTCTTCAGTTCTGACAGGATACTGGTAAGTTACTGCCTTATATCTTATACAGATTAAGGCAATGTCATGATAAGAAACAAGACACAAAATTGGGTTGTATAATGATCAAAGAGATGGTGATCTAGAGGCAAACTCATGCTGGGTTCTGTTTAGGTAGACTGGCACTGCTGACTGCATACAGTTGCCAGGGTAAGTCATTCGCCTAAAACACACCAAAACTTTATGCTGAAACATGATTTATGATTGATAAGTGACTAAAACCAGAACTTGATGCTGTTCCCTATAGGTACAGAGTGCTGGGAGGGACAATATCTAGAGAAACACCCTTTGACCAAAATGCCACAATTAGTATAAGTGTGGCCTGGATCATATCACATACAGAGCCTGTAATCACTGAAGAGTTACAGTTTAATTTAGGAGTGGCTGTACAAAGACGTTTTATTTCTCTGAGGTCTTGTTAAATCTTTTGACTTTATGAATTATTCTCATGTCTCTAAACATATTACTTCATGAGATATATACCACTGATATTTTTGTACAATATGTTGTACTCTGAAAATATACAAAATAAAAAGTCTTTAAAAATTGACACACATTAGATTAACAATATTTATGAACGGAAAACAATCCCCCCCCCCAAAACATAATAATAATAATAATAATAGAAAAAAACAAAATAAAATAGTTCTCTGCATGAAACACTCAACTATTATTTTGAATTTAAAAAGAAGATGAACATATTTTCAACAAAAGCAGTCTCTTCCGCACATGCAGACATCTTTGGAGAGAGAAACTTGACGTGGTTGGATTGTGCCTGACAGCCCATAAGATGTAATGGCCCCAGCTCTGGACCTCTGTGCTGCTGCCCCTCTACATTACCCCAGGCCCCACCTCTTAACAATATTACATGCTCCTCAGTGCCCCAGGAGGATTAGGGATCTGCTCTTAATCATGTTCCTCTTTATAAGCTCCCCGTCTTATTAAAGCACCTCACGTCTGTATTTAGGGACTATAAATCATATTTTGTAATATAGCCGGGGCGAGTGCATAAGGGATTGCTGGCCCTATATAAAATGTAAGATATAAAAGTGTCTGCTTTTGACCCCCAGGGGGAAGCAGGGGCAGATTAGGAGAGAGAGAGGGGTAAGGGTATGTGTCATCAGTGGCGGAGACAAGCCAATGGTGTGATCAAAGGCCAGCTGCCATGGGGAATTGACTGTGTTTTACTGGATAATCATCTGAAGGGGACACATGTTGAATGTCTGTGCATGGGATTGTTTAGCTAAAAGCAGTGCTGTTTTTGTCTTTCCTAACTGTCACATATGCAACAAATAAAGTGTATTGCTAAATTTTCTGGAAAAAGGCTTGTATATGCTATATATTTTTCACATAATCCCTTAAACTCTTAACATTTATCATTATTACCTTCTTTATAATTAATATAAAGGAGTATATTAGTTTAGTATATAATGAGTACACTATATATTGTCATATATATTCAGTTATAGGTATTAAAATCTTTAATGTCATACTGCAGAGCATTCCAGATAAAGCAATAGCATTTCCATGGAAGCTAGCAGGTAGTGAACCCTTCACCAGAAAAGTTGCGTATGTGCACCTATATGCATATAATGAGTAAATTCAAATCCATAAAGTTGACCAAAGTGCTGCACACAAAGATAAAACATCCATCCATTTTCTTCCGCTTGTCCGGGGCCGGGCCGTGGGGGCAGCAGTCTAAGCAGGGACTCCCACACTTCCCCAGACACTTCCTCCAGCTCCTCCGGTGGGACCCCAAGGCATTCCCAGGCCAGCCAAGATAGATAGTCCCTCCAGTGTGACATGCCTGTAACACCTCCCCAGGGAGCTTGTATTCGTGATCTTGGCCGTTTCGGTCATTACCCAAAGCTCATGACCATAGGTGAGGGTAGGAGTTGTTGTTTACCAACAGCTTATTAACTTTCTCAACATGAACAACTCCTTTGATGTTTTCCAGTCAGGTTTTAGACGCCACTACAGCACTAAGCTCTTATCAAGGTGACAAATGACATTCGCCTGAACACTGATGCAATCCTGTTAGATCTGAGCGCTGCTTTTGACACTGTCAATCATGGGATCCTCGTGCAGAGACTAGAGGACTAGATGGGCATCTCTGGTATAGTACTAAACTGATTCAAGTCCTATCTAGAAGACATGAAGTACTTTATTGAAATTGGAAAATATGTCTCAGATAAGATGGGGATGGGGCTGTGGGGTGCCCCAGGGGTCAACTTCAGGGACCGGCCTCCTGCTGGTGCCTAGAGTCAGGACTAAACATGGGGAATCAGCATTTCAGTTTTAAAACCTCGTCTTCCTGAAGATGTGAGGCAAGCCTCTACTTTGACAATGTTTAAATCCAGACTCAAAACGGTTCTTTTTAGCTTTGCATATGACTGAACGTTTTTTATTCTGCAGTCTTCTCTTTTAATGTTAATTTTATGATGATTATTTATGTTTTGATTTATCTGTATTGTGATTTTAATGTCTTTCTTTCTTATTCTGTAATGCACTTTGAATTACTTTGTGTACAAACTGTGCTATACAAATAAACTTGTCTTGCCTTGCCTTAGTAGAGAGGCTAAGCAGTGTGATTCCCTTGTAGTTGGAACATATCCTCCGGTCCCCCTTCTTAAACAGACGGACCACCACCCCGGTCTGCTCATTCAGAGGTACTGTTCTCGACCGCCATGCGATGTTACAGAGGTGTGTCAGCGAAGACACCCCCACAACATTCAGAGACTTAAGATAGTCAGGACGGATCTCATCCACCCCCAGAGCCATGCTATCAAGGAGCTTGCCAACCACCTCAGTGACTTCAGCCAGAGTGACTGATGAGTCCGCCTTCGAGTTATCAGAAGATGAAACATAACAGAGTTATACAGTGTCAAAAATATACAACAATTATTGAGCAGTAAAAACCAAGGCCTCAAAAAGTCAAAGAATACAAATGTGTTTTAAGAAGTGTTTTAAAAACAAGAAGTGAATGAATATAATTAACACTCTCATTATTTTTTTCCCAGTAGTGATTTTACACACACATGCACGAGTTCTGCCTTAACTTTTATAGAGGAGGAACATTTGACGGTTCCAGAGTTTTTCACAATGGTAAAATAACACTCCCACTGATGGCTTTGACAGCGTAACAAACTGTGAACCATATGCGACTTCTGATTCCAGTTATGAAGCTATTATTAACTTATTAACTCTAATGAACGGAAACATGTCGCACAGGCCAACAGCAAGTGCACAGCTCACATGTGTGCACTTGTTGTGAACCTGCAAAGCCTTATGGGATAGAGAGAGAGAGGTGGGTGGGGGGTGGGGGGATTTGGGAAAGACACAGTGAGGTAGAAAGTAGAGTTTGAAGGATTGAGACCGTAAATGTGGGATAGCTGACGTATGGTTAGCCTACTTTTCATTATTATTACTCAGAGGGACCGTTGCTTTCCTACTGTGGAGATCCAGGCTCTTCTATGTTTGTGTAGTCAAGTGCTTCCATATGGGCCAGCACATCAGTGGTACATCTGGCACAACAGACACAAACAGGCTGATATGGACATGTGTATTCACAGTCACTTACTACTGTATATCGCTCTAAATGTCAGCTGTTTGACCTGGAGCAGCTCTGTGTCACACTTACCATAAACTGTTCTAAACATGTCATTTAACTCCAGGCAGTTCGTGAATACATCCACTTATCATTTTGGTCACACTGTAGATGCAGAAATAATAGGTAAGGATAGGTAATAGGTAAGGATAAAGACTGACTGAAATCGAGTACTACTCAGTGATCAGTGAGCTTTACGTTGTATTATTCGTTCACTCCACACCTGGTTATGGTAAACTACTATTGTAGCCAAAACTGCCGTGGGATAAACTGACAGAAGCAAGGCCAATCTGTACAGCTAATCCAGCCTCTCCGACCCCTCCGACCACCACCAATCACTCACAAACCACATTCATACTAGGCAAGGGGGGTGAAGAAGGCATGGCTAATGACACAACTACTGTATGCACTAGAGCCACTACTGCTGCTATGGCACCTGGTATTTCAAGTGGTCTCAAGGGGGACTAACCAGGCCCAACACTGCTTAGCTTCCACAATCAGATGAGACCGCACATTAACAAGATTATATGTCCAGATACTAATTTCTTTCTTTCAATTCACAAAGGCAGCTGCAACATCACTGAGCAATTACACTTTTAGTTGTAAAATTTAAGTCAAGCTCTGAGTATGAAGAAGTCCTGCCCTGAGCACACAGTTCTGCTAATATGTGACCCAGACATTATTGATTGAGACAGCAGAGGTTTGCCAATATTTGGATTGCATGTTTTGAAGGCCTTTTCTTTGACCCAGTGATTCAAGAAAAAAGAATCCTTAAACAAATCCCTATCACTAAACACTATTAGACGTTTTGTCACTTCTTAAATTACAGTGACATGAATCATCTCTTTAGCAAGCATTGTGTGTGAGTTGTCATGAGGTGAAGAATGTCTGAATCCAGTGTGTCCACTCCAGATCAGTCCACTGCAGCCAGGAGGACCATAACCAACAGTAGAACTCTGATCTTTCAACATCCAAACATTCCTGAGTCCAGAGAGAGAGATGACGCTTTTGGAAGAGGAAGTTAAACAATGACTCAATGCACAGATAGACAGCAGCAAATCAATATCACATGTAGAATACAGACATCCACCTGAGAGGCTGTCTGTACCTTAAACACTTGTACATTGTGAGTAGTATGTGTTTATTACATTTACGGTAATTGTGTAGCAGATCATTCAGATATTGTTTATAGTAGACCACCTCTGGACCTCCCTTTCCCCTCTCCAGCTCCCCCTTTGTAGCCTCTTGAGAGCTGCACCTCTGTAGTCTTTATGCAGAGGTCTGTGAGGTGAAGATGGGGCATTTTCGAGGGGCTGTTGTTAACCCTCGTTTCACACCAGCTGCTCAGAATAGTCGGGTCATAGTTCAGCCTGTAGCAAACTTAATCTACCTCAGGTGTGCTTCATTTCTCCACCCTCCCAAGACTGTCGAACATGGATAAAAAACTTATAGATATATGTATCAGGACTGAGAATATTTGTTTTTTAAAGAAGCTTTTAAAATAAGCACTTTACATAAACAAAAAATGATGTCATTTTAAGATATGTTACCGGGATTAAATTTTGAACAAAATTAAAAAAACAAGAAGGCTGAAAACCCAAAATGGCCCAATGCCAAAAAAAAAACAAACAAAAAAACCCCCCCAAAAAACCCCCAAAACAAACAAAAAACATTTGGACTTGAAATAACATCATCAAATATATAGATAGTACAAGAGGTACAAGCATTAAGACAAATGTAAGCTTGTACACTACATAGGCCCTGTGTACCACTGGTTGATAACCACTGTATAGAAAACTGAATTGTTGAATGAAATATTGGCCAGGTGCAGGAAACTTCCTTCATGCATTTTATTCCTCTTACAAAACAACACAGGCTTGAAAATCTAAAATAAATTCTCTCTGAAAAGTGAAACATTCAGGGTAAATCTGTCACGGTCACTGATGTCTCACTTATTCTGCGGAAAAAACAACTAGAACTTTTGAACAGTTTTTTCAGCAGTGCCATAAGTGTGCACAGTAGATTGTAAACAAACATTTACTTTGAATAACATTCCTGAAGTACAGTATACATTAGACTAGGTTCACACATATTCTAGAGTTCTAATTATCATACAAGTAATCTCAATGTTATCATTTCCTGACAATGCAACATAATGAATGTAGTAATGTAGTAATGAATGTAGTAATAAGAATTGTGGACTTTACAAAGGTAACTGATTATTAGTATTACTGTATTAATATCTGGCAGAACATTGTGATGTGTGTTGAATGTGCTGTTACATCAGTTGAAAAGCTGTGTCTTACTTCTTTAATACCTTGATAAGTATTCATCTTTCGCTAATCCATCTAATCTGATACACTGCCTTTTCACATTTGGTATGATAAATTTACAATATTCATTTGCAATATTTAGTCTGATATTTTTACAAACTGAATTTGTCTTCTCTTTCAGAGTTAATGATCAGAAGTTGAGCAGCTCAACTCGACTAAGCCAGTCTGGGGCAGAGTCTGATCAGTGACCCTGGAGATAGGGCCACCATTACCGCACCTCTAATTGTTGATTGATCTAAAGAGGCCCTGGACTGGCAGGTTCCACAAGCTTTTTTCCCATGCAGATTAAATCATACTGCTTAAAGTTGTTTCAAACAACATGGCTGCCGTGGGGTCAGAGGGCAACCGCATACTAGTGGCTAATGGTAGCGAGTAATGTCAATCATGCCAAATGAGCCACTGGTGAGATTCGCTTCTGGTTTGAGTGGAATGTGAAGAATGAAGTGACTGGCTGGAACACTCCTGTGATGGGGGCGGGGCTAAAGCTATTTCATCTTTGTTCTTAATTTGTCTGGTGCATTGTCTGCTTGACGGGAACGACTGTTCACTCGGATGTTTTTGTTCTTTTGTCTTGTCTGGAGCTCTAAGAAAATGAAAACCTGGATGCAATATAACATTACTTATCAGAGTCATGTTATAAGCAAAATAAATGTAACAAATACTTCTTCTACAATACCCAAGCTGCTTCAAACCCGCTGTGCTGTCTATAGTTCATGGTATAAATTTGAGCTTCTGAACCACCACAACCTTTCATGCACCAAAGGCTAAGCATCGTTCTACTAAAAAGAATTGTTCTTTTAGCAATTTAGTTCCTTGGTCCATACCTGAACAAGATGAATGATCTATTAGCAATCTTGGATCCATGAGAAAACAACCTATTCTGCCTACCAGTATTTTTTGCCAAAGACATAACACTTTCATGACCATGACAGTTGATAAGCAGGATTTTACCTATATAAAACTCTACATAAACATATATGTAGAGTATGTGAAGAGGGAGACAAGTAAAATCCCAAGTCTATAGAATGGTCTTTGAGAAGGAAGGCTCAGTAAAAATTCCTTGGGGGAAACACACACATGCCACTGGATGTTTTAACCGTTTTACTGCCCAGTTTTAGCACCGCGCTGCACAGGGAGATTGATGTACCTCTCAGTGAAGACAATGTGCCGGTGCCTGTCAGTGTCAAAGGGCTGCAGCGCTCCACATCTGGCCCAGACTGTGGAAGTGCAGAATCAGAAGGATACACCGAGCTTCACATTACAGAGAGACATGTAGTCCTTACAGAGCAGGCAAAATGCGACAACTTTATGGAATTCTTTTATTTTTACATAGTTCCCTTTGACAGAGAGAAATAAGTCAGGTCCAATGTCTACAATTTTAAAAAAAAACAGCTGTTGGTGCTTTTAAACAAAAGATTACATAAATACAAATTCAAAATGTCACATGGGACATTCTGTTCTATAGTGACCAAACTGTATGCTTAAGTGCGCTACTGAGAATAGGGATTTTCATGTTTTTGAGGGTATAGTTCAATAATTTCACACTGAGAAATTCTGGTCACAATCGTAAATTTAATTTCTTGTGCCCTTGTCCCCGTGAGATTCTCAAAGTCTGTAATTGCCTTTAAACCATTCTTCTGATTTACCTCTTTGTTCTAAATGACAGACAAGAACTATATCACAGTAAACTGCCATGACACTCAAAAGCAAGTATTTTTACAACCTGCAAGCATCAGTGACCAAATCTAAAAGATTGGTTGATTCTGCTGTTGACCTGATTAGCGGCCGGTGGATGTGTCTGCGAGAGGCAGCAGGGTCTTTTCAACTCAGCGAGGTGCCGAGAGCAAAGGTAATGAGCTTTAAGCTGCACTGCTATGCCTCTGCTGCAGCGCCTTTAGCTTTGCCACCTTTCAAGTCCAAGCTTATTCTGAAGACCTGGTGCTAAGGGTTTTAAGCTCAGGGTTTGCCAAGTTACACTGAGGGAACATTTGGACGTGAGGCACATATGATTTGTTTTCCCTCGCTCTTGTTCTGTTTTAAGAAGGAAATCTTTTGTTGTTTTTGCTAAATCCCGTCAGAGCTAAAGAAGCCAACGTGAGGAACAGAAGACTAAAACTCAGGTTGAAACAGGTCATAGGACTTTTTTTTTTGTTTGAGCTTTTACCATCCTTCGTCCTGGCCACATGGGGGTCATAACTACAAGTGTATGTGGCAGCGTGTTTACCCATGTGTTTTATGTATATGGGAACTTTCATTTATTTTTTGGATGTAAGTTTGAGGTATGACAGGAACCACAAACACAAGGGCCCTCACTCTCCACTCACCAAGCGCCTTACGCACAAGCCAATAAAACTATGTGGTTCACTTGAATTTGTCACTCCAAACTGACCCACAAAACAATTATTTCATAGGGACCATTAGCTACAGTATGCATGCCAATTATAAAACATGCAGCGCAACATAGCTAAAGGAGAGACGGAGGGCACAGGTAATGACGACTGCACAGCTGCAACTTCACTGACCCAAATAAATTCTATTCAAACCTGGAGTGCCACATTTGAAAACATCCATGAAACAACTCAATAAGTTGATAAGTTGACCCCTCTGTGACCCCTTTCTCCACTTGACACTTTGCCATGTAAAGATTATATTAGATTATATATCTAATAAAGAAAACAACACTGTTAGCGTGTTTTTATTACCATGGACATGATGCTCTCTACTAAAACCTGAAGTACAAGTTGAAGCTCCTATGCATGTTTGATTTTGTGAATTAAAGGTCCTATATTATGTGACTCTTGTGAGCTTTAAGCCATGTTAAAATATTGTTACCTCATCAAAATACGCCTGGAGTTGTGTTTTGTTTCATTCATAAATGTTTGAGTAATCCTGTGTTATTAGGCTGTTTACATCTCCAAAGCTCAAAATGCTCTGTTCCACCTTGGGATGTCATAAAGCGGTAGTTTACAAGTTAATAGCTACCTTTTACTTTTAGTTCAATTATCCAAATGATTCTAGTGAAGGTGAATAGAGTTCAAAACACAGTGGAACACTTCCTGTATTACCACATGACATCACAAGGTGGAACATGGTGTTTTCTATTTGAGAGAAGAACTCAGCCAAAATATGCAGGGTTTGTGTGTTAAACATGTGTGAATGAAACAAAACACAACTGCAGGTATGTTTTTGATGACGAAATAGCCCTTTAAATAGCCTAAACTGCAATGTGACCAAATCCAAACTACAAAGGCATAGTTGATATCTTTGTTATTTAGTGAATAGTGATTTTAGTGATTGTAATTCTTAGTAGTTGCGTCGCAATGACTGTGTGTGTCCTGAGGGTGGCCTGAGGGGTGAGAGGGTGATCGTTGGGCAGGTGGGGGTAGAGTTAGGGGGGATTTGAGCAAAGCATGTCTCTAATCTTGCACTCAGCCAAGCGATCTCATGATGCAGAGGGCTTATCCACCACAGTGAAAGCAATCTAATGGCCAATGAGTAATCAACACTATTGCTTGTCTGGACTAATATCCCCACGGCCCGGTCCGCTGAAGCAGGGAATGTTCTCCAGACAGAAGAACAAGCATGGGAGAGGGTGGAAGAAAAAGAAAAAAAGGGGTACACGCTGTAAATTGACATGCAAATATGATCTTAATTTACTTTTGGATACATTTGCTCTGCCGGCTCTGGGGAATTTCAAAGCTGTCACATGGTTGATTCATTCGCAGTATGTTTTGAAGTACCTTTCCCAGCTTGCTTAAGAATTTCAGTACAACCTGTCTGGCTATAATCGAGGGCTCAAGAACATAATTCTTTAATTCCCTATGCAGTATATCCATGTCTGTCTTTTTGGTTGTTTTTGGTTGGCAACCCTGATTTTTCAGCTGTCCTGGCAAAGGTGGCATGGTTTTTGGAGTAACAGGAAGGCCAAGTTCAGTTTTTATATTAATTCTATGCTATACCGCTTATATTTGGCTGGGTAGAAGGAGGATGTCTGGCAGCAGTGGTGCATTGGCCACCTACTCTTAGCTGTGAGTTGGGATCCACCTGCCAATCTAATACCCACGCCAAATCTAAATTAAACTGGTAGAGATGGAGAGGACATCATAAAAAGACTGTTAATTACTTCTTGGTATCAAATCCGGCATACTTTCCTTAACCTTTGGAAATGTGTGCTTTTATAGATCTCCAAGTCACTAGTAAAATTTGACCACAAGCCAAAGTAAGCTGGCCTCAACCTCAGATGTACCCAGTTGGCTGCTTTTTATGAGTAAAATCCAAACTGAGATCTTTGCAAGCTCACAAGGAATATAACATTCAATTAACAACTTTTCCTCTAGTGGAGTTATTGCCAAATTTATAATGAATCCTTACCACAGCCAAGACTTTCCCCATTTAAAGTAACAGAAGAAAATATTAAACTTGAGAAGAATGGCCATGGTGAACTTATACTTTCCCAAGATCCCATCTCATAGAAATTAGTTAAGTTTATTGTAGTTTACATTTTATTGACAGAGGGGAATATCTTCACATGCCATAAGTGGAGCAGTAGTCTTTATAATTGGTCCAGTTTGTACTTTCTTTCATCGCTGCATTTTTTTTGCATTAGCTGTGAAAACATTGTATGTACACACATATCCCATATTCCCAAAGCACACCGAGGAATTCCAACATGACATCTCAACTTAAACTGTGAAATTTTTATTTGATGCAGACTAAATACAGTGTCTTTTTACTGTTTTTGAATGGAAAATGCTGTACTAATAAATGTATTTATGACTTCTATTTAGGGAGAATATTTAGGACATTGTAATTCACAAAAAGAACAAATAATGGACAAAATTAAAAGAGCTCCCCTGAATTAGACTGTGTGATACAGCCATGTTTTCTTTTTCTTTCTTTTTTTTTTTTTACATTGATGCTCATTTCATTATACATTATCTTTCTAAAAAAACTGTTAATAGTTTTGCACAGTACGGCCTGTTTTAGTTCCTCAAAGCATACTTTCCTGCTCCTATCCCGAGAATAGTAGTGAAAGCATAAGCCAGCTAACCGCTGTCAAAACTGCCATGCATCACTCACCATTTTAACCCAGGCTACACTGACAGACAGACAATTACTTGGGCCAGTGGATGAAATAAATACGTCCTCACATTAGGGGCCATTAGTGGAGCTCTCTTTCCCCTTTTTGCCCCTGTGCTATGGGAGGCTGTAGCGCTGGTGGTTAGGTCCTGAACCATTATGTCTGAGAAGGACCACACTATAGGCCACTGTTGAGAGTCTCCATCCACACGGTCACTCAAGAGCACTCGAACCGTGAGCCAAATGACCCACCCCACTCACTCCACACTGACAGAAATATATCCCACACCACTGTCTGGTACTTATTCATTCTTTCTTCAGCTGATCATTGTACTTTTAAGAAGAAATTGACATTTTCATCAGGACATTCTGAACCATTCATAATTTGAGCTGTATACACATAAATAAGCCTACAGTATAATCTAGTCAATCTAGTCATCAAGGCATTTAATATCCAATTGTATTGTATTGTGGCAAGAAGGGAATCTAACATTTCATAAGGCAAATTTTATAAGTATAAAGCTTGGTGTTTTTGGGTTTTTTTTAATAAGATGCACATGACCACTTAAGTTAATCCTCTAAATCAGATCTACTCTAAATTGTCTAAACTATATTACGCAAAATTGACTCTTGTGAGCTTTTAGCCATGTTATAATGTTGTTACCTCCTAAAATACCCAGAGTTGTGTTTTGTGTCACTTAATTATTAGTCTGTCTACATCTCAGCTCAAAATGCTCTGTTCCACATTGTGATGTAATGAAGTGGTAGTTTTTAAGTTAACAGCTACTTTTTACCTTTTGTTCATTAGAGACTGGCAATTCCAGGGCTGAAATCATCCAAATGATTCTAGTGAATGTGTGTTAAAAAACACAGTGGGGCATTTCCTGTATTACCACATGACATCACAAGGTGGAACAGAGTGTTTTCAGTTTGAGAGAAGAACCCAACCTAAATATGCAGGGTTTATGTGTTAAACATGTGTGAATGAAACAAAACACAACTATAGGTATGTTTGTGATGAGGAAACAACATTATAACATAGATCAGAAAAAAGTGTAATATGGGCCCTTTAACTCATGCATTTTTAACATACATAAAAGTTGCTTGCCTTGGGGACATTTCCATTTAAAGAACTTGGTAATTGGATGGACAGTGAGGTATTGCCGAGCACTCTGCTCATATGTTAAAAGTGAAGAACCTAATGGAAAAGTAAACTACAGATAGAGTAGAGTCAGTGCTGACACAGTCCAGACAGGTGCACTTCTCTCATCTCCTAAACACAAAGGAAGCTATCATGAGTTTAACAACCACTGACCATCTCATTAATACTGTTTATACATGTCACTATGTGGTTTTTACACACATATAAACATTGTAAGTGGAGGTAATGTTATCTTGAGACAGCATCAGTTATCGTGCATTGTAGATGATCTGTTTTAGTTTGAATAAAAAAGAGAAAATGCTTTGTTTAGTAAAGCGGATTACAATTTTTTTTCTTGCTTCCAAACCATGGTGGTGTAGTTCGAACTATTTGCTTTATAAGTCTCACAGACCATCCTCGTATCTCTATTGTTTATAAATGACAGTGTATGCAGGCTTGAAAGTCTGTTTATAGCTTTGTCGAGCTGCAAGGCAAAGCAGGGCAGACTTGCCAGAGCTTGGCCACTATATTTGGCCGATATTTGCTCTTTCTAGACAATAGGCTAAAAAATCTTCCCCCTATTATTGCTTCCATCTTTCTCTTTTAAGTCTTGAAGAGCTTCTTATCTAACCCATTACCTACTTTTGCTACTTAACTCTTTTTGAATCTGTATTTTATTTGATTCCAGGTGTTCCAAGTTTACAGGCATCTATTTTTTGTTCTTGTAGCAGAACAATAAAGTGCGAGGGGCTCCAGTAAAGGGGATCCACTGGAGAAGGAGAGAGAGGGAGAGGGGCTGAGTTTACTATATAGCAAATAGGCGGTCAGTGGGTTTATGATGTAGAAGGTCATTGTTGGTAATAAGTGTCCACATGAGTGCAGGCAGGTGCTGTGTTAACACCTCCTCTTAACGCGCCTTTCCACCAGGGGCCATTCTTCAGCCCAGTGTTAACGAAGGCCATATAATTAATAGGTGGATGGTATGGAGAAACCACCCTGAGTTAATCAATGGAGGCCATGTTTGAAGAGCAGGGCCAAGGTGGGACACTTGGGTTTTCTAAAAGGGAGGTCCCAGTTGGAGAGGAGAGACACTTTGATGGTATTCAGACTAATTTTCTTTGTTCAAGTCTATGGGGCAATACTGGGAAACACTTGCTATATGTTTACTTGCTCAGTGGACTATATATTCTTGGGCTAGGCTAGGTGTTTCTCCCCCTTCATTCACTCAGGTCACACTGGTGGCAATTTTTTTGGTACCCACAGCTTCCCCGAGACAGTCTCTCCACCCCATTCCACTAATAAATGCATCTACCCCAACTACAGAGCTTTGAGTTTCCCTTAGAAAATGCTGGATCAAGGTATTAGAAGGCAGTGTTTCACCTGTATGTAAAGCACAGACTGTTTAGAAGAGTAGGTCAGGGCCGGTAACCTCACTGGAACGTAGAGTATTAAAGTGTGCAGATAAGGAGGGAGATGGAGGGAGCGGCTGTAATGTACACATTGTTTCAATGAAACAGCACTGCGGTTCAAATGATTTAACCTTTCAGATTTTTTTCCCCAAACTGTTTCTTTTTCCCTGCCTCTCGCTCTCCTCCTTCACCTGCTCCTTATCTCCACAAATGGAGTGTTGACTTTGAGTTCTTCAAAGGAGAAATACTGTCGGCCTGCTGCTAATGGGGATCAGGAGAGGCTACTGTTCTGGGACTTGTCAAGCCCTGTCCGAGCTGCCATCCTGCCCTGGAAAGTGGAAGCTATTTCACCTCTCCTCCTCCTGCTTTCTCACATTCACTTACATCTCCTCTCCTTCTGTTTTTTACTCCCTGATGCAGCTCTCACGCATTTAAACTGGTCTTCTTACAAGCTCACGCCTCCTATGACCTCATATAGATTTAACATTATAGGGCAAGTAGCAGAAACATTTCAGTCAACTTCAGAAAAGCAGATGGCTTTTTGTCATTTTTTCCAGGCAGTAGCACCTGGAGAACAAAAGGAATTAGACTGTCTAATCTTCTTAAATATTAATAACATACACATTTGTATTTTGGGTTTTGGTTACAGTTTTGATTGCTGCCACCTGCAATGGTCTTAATGGGAGTGACAAAGCAAAGATTATCAAAATCCCCCACTCCTCCTCTTCTCTGTACTGGCTTACTTACATTCTTGCAATATTTCTGTGGATGTGCTTTTCCTTACATTACTATATGTGGTGTGTGTGTTTTTCTTGTGTGCGCTCATGTTTCTGATGCCTTGTGTTTGAGTGTGTGCAGGAGAAGCCTGAACGAGGGGTGGGCCAAGGCTTTACAATGGTCAACTGAAAAGAACCATTCTTTTATCCAGCAATTAACCCCATCTGGGTAAATAATACGCAGCACTGCCGTAGAGGCCTGAACCCGAGAGCACTTCAAACAGCAGGCGGGTCACCCAAACCACGACAAGATGCTGCAGGAACCGCTTTTCACAGAGTCTATAATGCAAAGGATTGGGTTTCACTGTAAAGTTTCAGCAAGATACCCTAGAAAGCAGAAGGATGGAGTGAGAGAGGATCAGGCAGAGATGGAGGCTGCAGTGATATCACAGATAACGGGTCTGGATGCACTTACCTGCTTGGATACCTGATCTTATTATTTTAAATTCTGGGGCTCAGGCACTTATAAACAGCGGGCTAGGGGACCGTGGAGGGAGAAGAGGAGGGGGATGCTTGGAGATAGGCCATCACGCGGTGAGAATGTATAGTGTGAGGATCGAATTTGTTCATCTCCTGTTATCAGAACATAATTTCCCGTTTCACATGCACGGGCTGGAACGCACATTCGACCAATCAAGATGTTAGCGGAGGAGACTTCCTTTAGAAGGAGTGTGGGTAATTAATGTCAATCAGGGACGCTGCTCTTCAGATTTACAGCGCAGAGGAAGTGGATGTGATGTGGTGAATGTGAGAAATGGTGGGGTGAGGTACAGAGGGAAACAAATTTTTTCACAGACATGAAGGCCCTCGGGAGCCACATTTCGGAGTGTGCTACTTGGGGCCCATGTTTTAACTCCCTCCTGAAATCCTTTTTGGATTGAGACTTGGTTTAATACTTTATTTTGTAAAGGAGAAGCCAGTCTGCATTTTACATGGCTTAAAATTAACTTGTTTTCACTGAAAGACTTGATGTGTTGCCACCATGAGGCTTATATATCTTTTGTGTCCCTCAGTCCCTCTCCTCATTTACTTGCCCTGAAATTGCACTTGATCTGCACCATGCCTATCAACAGGTTGCAAATTAGCTGTAGGTATTTGGAGCATAAACACATGGGACAAGGGTCAGTGGCACGGCTCACACCGACAGAGACACACGACTTTCTAGTTAGCGCACATTTGTCATTCGAAAACAAAAATACATCACTTAAAGTGAGTTGCGAGAGCGGGACCAAGAGGAAGGGCAACTGGATATAGTTACATGTGCCGGGAGAGCATGACTGATTTGAACAATAATAACACTAATTTATTTTGCTTTAATGAAAAATACTTCACACCACAATTTGACATGGGAGATTAAGTGCTGAGGGAGAACTCCAGGCTGGATCTTGTATATTTCTTTTTGCTAAATCGTAGTTGGCACCACAATATTATAAATGCGTGGCTAATTTATTTAAATCAAACAACCGCATAATATTAAAGCTGCCATGATTTGCGTGTTTTGCTTATCAGCAGATTTCAACATCTGCGTTCTGCTATTCATTTCATTGAGTCATTGACAAAACACACTGGAAAACATCCTGTGGTAACAAAGCAGATAAATACCATTTATAAGTAGTTCCTTCCTTCCATTTTAAATAAAAACACATTTAGATACAAATGATGTTTTTGCCAGAAGCATGTGTTATTAATACAATTTACTGTGTTACGCTTTTCTGGCAATTTTGCACAAAGTTTTAGTGCAACATACTTTCTAGTAAATTGTCCATGTAACTGCTCTGTCTTCACTCTCTCGTGCCTTGTGTTTTATCGTCCAATCAGCTTGGGCCTTAGACACCGGCAGCTCAGTGGACCCAGACCACATGGCCAATAGAGCGCCCAGCAGACTGTGTCATCTCTATGCCCTCCATCCAAAACAAACAGGGGCTTAAGTGAGACAGACCACCTCCCTCCCCCACTGTTTGTTTGGCTTTGTCGGCTTTATTTTCCTTGTCTTGTCACAGTTTTTGCCCATATCCCTTAGTTCATAAACAATGGTGATTAAATGGAAACATAATATAAAGATTTCTGGAAAGCAAGTGTCAAGAGATATGTATTAAATCTATGACGATGCATTTCTGAGTTGAGAAGAGTGTAAGTGGTCTGTGTTTAGAAATTTGATTATTTGAATTCCAAGCCTTCTCAAAAGAGGTCATGTGTACATACAAAGGAAACAGTTAGTCTCTGTCATGCCAAAGCAAAGTATCTGATGAAATACTACAAGAACTTGAAATTGTATGCATAAATACATGTGTCAATCTGTGTTAAAAGTACAATATGTCACTTTCTGGAGGTGCCACGTCACCTGCAAGATTCCATGGACATAGAATGTTCAAACCATACTTCGGAACATTCTTCATGGAGATAGATAAGTTTAATGCCATACTGTTCCCATGGAAACAAGCATGAGGAGGCCAAATAAGAGTTAAGTCTGTGGAGATGCAAGCTCACTCACAGTAAGGCTGAATGTTTTTTCCTGTTTTTTCAGTGTTAAAAATTTACATATTGTATCATTTCAACATACCGTCTTTACTCAATATCATGCTCCTGACTCCATTTCTAATACACTCAAAAAGTACTCTTTGGGTCAGTCCCAAGCCTCGAATGACATCGAAATGCAAATTAATGCACAAATCTGTACTCTGAGAAGGCAGGTAAGTTTCACTATAACCTCCTGATTAGAAAAAGAAAAGAGTAAATGCCTTTGCTCCTGTCTACTCCAAACCTCACTGCATCCTCAGCACTTGAGACTTACATGCGTGAAATCTAGCATAGCATCTCTATAGCTGCAGGCCATTCACACACCTCTGGATCAGCTCACAGCGCAGGGCGACACGGCCTGACAAAATCACAAAACAAGACAAGAGGGACAATTACAGAGCAGCCTGGAGACAGTCCCACACTCTTATTGAAAGTCCAGTTTCCCCTGCCCCAGGTAAGTGCTCGACCTGATTGTAAGTGTGAAACAATTACACTGTCACTATCAAAGGAAGCAGCCTTTAAACGGTCCGTCAGGGCACTCAGCAGGGCCAATCATCACTCATCTCCTCCCCACTGTGTCACTGAGGTGCTCAATTCCCTCTTTGTTCTGCACCTCACCTGCCGCTCAATAGGCTGCTTGGTGTTACACTGCAGGCTCTTAGGCAGCCATGTCTCAAAAGGAGGGGCCCTGAGGGTATGCAAGCAGGTATCTGAAAGTCACTGTTTTCTTACTAAACCTGTTGGGGGCTTAACTACTGTCCCTCTTAATTTCTGTTTCTAGCGGTGAAGCATATACTTTTTAAATGTTATAGCAATATTAAAATAAACATAGCGTGCTACAGAGAACTGCCTAAAATGAAATTCGGATATGTTCATTATCTATTGCCATCATTATTCCTTGACCACTTTTTTCCCAGTACGATGGGAATCAGGGAACAGATTAAAAGATGCTCTTTGATTTACAGTGGTCACATATTCTCACTGGAGCATAAAGTGCATCCACTTACTCCCCAATGCACAGCAGAATCCCATTTCCACCATCCCCTTTTGGGTTAATACCTGTTTCATGTTTAACATCAATTAAAGGCATAGGGCTAATTAGAGAAGACATGGGAGAAACAGAGGAGATCCTGCAGTTTCTCCAGCACAGTTTAATGATTGACCAACAGCCGACATGCGGCATGTGTGGAATGTTTGTCCCCCATTCAGAGTATGAAATTTATTGTGTTGGGCCTACAGAAGAAACACACATATGTGGCGATCACTGTGCATACACATTCTCAGGGCTGATGGGACATACAATGCTCTAACATGGTGGAGAGTTTGAAGTTTTGCTGTGCCCTTTGGCAAGGCACTTCACCTTGTCTCCCACATGTGGTTTAGGGTTGTATGTATGTGTGTATAAAGTGCCAATGGCGCAAGAAGATATAACTTAAAAAGGAATCTTCATTTGAATCCCTAGTTGTACCAGCTGTTTTTTGTTTGCCTGATTCATCACTGTGCTCAATGCTTTACATTTTATACCCTGCATATCCTCCACTTTAGGGCACCACGCCTTCCGTCCCTCTCTCTCTCTTCCCCTGGTTTGCCCCTGTCCCTGTGACACCCCATCCATTTATGTTTTATTAAACTTCAGCGCTCTCTGAGGCTCATTTCCTGTGGTTGCTGTTGGAACAAAGCATGCTGGGAGTATCTAGAGGCAGGCAGGGGTCTGAAGATGCTGGAGCAGTAGGGCTGAGGGGCAGTGCGGTTTGGGATGGAGAAAGAGGGGAGGGACGGTTTCATTGAGAAATGTACTCCACTTCTTGTTGTAAATCTCTGAGGCTGTTTGTATGTTGACCTTGATGACAATGGTACTACGTTTAGAATACAGCCAACACAGTCATGGGAGACAATCAGGGATATACAGAGAGCACTGGGGCGCAGGGGCTCCTTAAGAAATGGCAAGCATAGAAAACCTGTTTGGCATTTTATCAAGGAGGCAAAATGTTATGTTTATACTGATAGAGGTATCTAATGTGATGCACAACTCCATCACTTTAGAGGAGCCACCGGTGTTTTTCTTCATCCCACTTTAAACAAACCCATATGGGTGATGCAACATTAAGATTTAAATAAATTCACATCACAATCATTGACACAGAAGGAATGTAATGTAAAGGGCAGCTGAGGATGTGGTTCATTGTAAAATCACACAGAACACAGTTGTAAAGCTGTGGTTTAGTGTTGAAGCCCTGGAGACTCAATATCAAACACACACACACACACTATCCTGATATGACTCCAGCATCTTCTTCCAACTTCTCCATAGAAACAGATACTTGAGACACTGGCTATCAATTCATCAGAGTTAAGAGCTTAAGAATATAATTACATTTCCAATGTAAATGTTGGTTATATTCACAGGTGTTTCAGAGACTCACCCTGAACACTGATGTTCTGTGTAACGTCCAAGACGAGAATATATCTGTGCTGTTAGAGGAACTTGCAGCTGAGAAAACTTTAAATATAATTACATGAGAATTTGTGCGGTTTTATTTCTATTATTTACAAAGTGTTACACAACAAAGTACTGGTTTGTCATGTTTCTGATTCAAAATTCAGATGGTCTAAAATGACCTGTTGGCGCTTCTATGTTTAAGAATAATTCTGTAAATGACCACTTGACAATGAAGTACAATTATCTCTGTCTATTTTGGCTTCTGACACTCTTCTTCCAATTAACTTCATCACTAACTGGCTGCATGTCGAGTACTTCCAGAAAAGTGTCTTTATTTTTTTGCTAAACCATCAAACCCAAACAGAAGATTTAATTTATTTTCTTAAAGGTAGAGTGTATTCTAGGGGATATTCTCTGGCACTGGAGATGTTTGGAGAGCCATTTCATTTTGCACCCTACCCCTCCCACCTCCATCTGCTCTACTGCTATTATGGTCCGACACATTCAGAGCTGCAGCAGTGATAAGGTGAGATACTTTTATCATTACCACATCACAGTTCACACTTGTCTCTCTGCATGTCTTGGTACTGCATGGAAGCTCCTGAGACATACTTGATTTAGTCTGTAGAGTTAAACTATCCAGGACAGCATTAGCACTGGGCTTATCACATGCTCAGATAAGAATGTATTTTACAGGCTGCAAAGAAAAAAAAACAATATCTCTTTTGATCTTTCAATAGAAAATGTTGACCATTTTCTATTGAAAGATCATTTCATGTCCAAATCTTTCTTGCGTCATACACAGGACTGAGAGGCAATTTTATTCAAATCAGTTGGTAATAGATGTCATTAAGGCCACAATTTATAGAGGTACTGAAACTGTAATGTGTTATTGGGTGTTTATTGTCCTTTTACAAAGCTCTTTTGTTATGATGAAAGTTTAAAGTATGTTTCACAATGCTCTAAAAATACTGCTCCTATCATCAACCATTACTCAAGGCAAATATTTTCACTGACAATAGTCATGAGCACAGCACAATTACAATGATTTGACCCTGGGACGTCCTGTGGACGACAGCCCTCCTCTCACGTCAGACCTGCTGCAGTCTGTGTGAACCCTGCTCTCCCTCTCGCTGCTCTTTTGATAATTATGAATTATTACAGGCTGGGCTCTTGTTGGTAACTCTCTAATTTTGCACTTGATAATTGATCACAGGTGCAGCATGGGGAGTGTTTTGAAGTTCTTTTTCCATTTCTTCTTTGCTTTAGCAGTGAACCGAGGTCGTAGCAGAGCCCGGCCCCTGTTGGAGAGCTTCCCTTCTCTTAATTCCAGGCGTTCCTTGGGAGTCGTGGATGAGTTGAGGTCCTTTCATCCTCCTGGTGGAGAGGAGGACACCACGAGCGCACACTGTCAGTCCAGCTGGGATGTGGCGCAACTGGCTACATTCCTCCTGTTTCTCTGGTCACTGTGTGAACATGTGTGCTGCTCCCCCTTCCGAGCCTCTGCACAGCCCTCACAGCCAAACCATGTTGGGAATGGAGGAGGGAATATTGGATTAGAAAAAGGCAAAGCATATAAATCTCACTAGGGTCTCAAGTCCATCTCCCAGCTTCAGGATTTATAGCGTTTTAACCACGTGAAAAAATAAAGCAGAAGAAGAAAATAAGTCATAAAAATGTATTTTGTTCACTATTACTCACTGTTTTGGCTTGGTGTAACGCAAACATTAGTAATTATTAATGATAACATCGTGTTCAGATATGTTATTCCAGATGAGTATATCCATCCAAAAGAAGCATACAGATGTCCTTTTTACAGCACAATATGTCCCAAAGTATTGCAAGTAGATTTGCTCCTTTTTCATCTTTATGTACCATAAATAACCTGTTAATTTCTCAACAGCCATAACCCAAGTTGCTTTTCTAAGAATGAAACTGGGACATAATCAAACACATAGCTGCTACACTCAGAATAACACTTATACAGGTAAAGTGTTTTGCTCATGGACACAGCAGCAGTGTGCAAGGCAGACAGTCAAGATAAAGCTGACAATGTTGCCAGTGTGAATTAAATGTCTATATCTGAGTCATAGTCATAAACAAAAACGCACTGACCAGTTCAGTAGGCTACCAGATACCCAATAAATATAATACATAGGAGAAAGAGGCCCCTATGTTGGCTGTATTTCAATGCCTGGAGAATATGTTCACTCTGGGTGGTGAACTGTGAGGTTCTCTTCCCCTGGAACCATTTGAACCAATTTATGTACAACTAAATCAATGCTAAGTATTTCCAGTTTACTGTTTAATTGTGGTCACCTGGAACATGTTGTAGAGCAGCTCCTGCCCATATACACACATATAATGTAAATGTAGAGGGGATATTGTGTGGCTGAAGTGTAAAGGTGCGGCAGGTGTCCAAACCATTTAAGAACTATGACTCATTGGGACTCAGTCTTTCCATCAGATCAGAGCTTTAAATGCAACTGCAAACACTGCTTTTTATTAATCTAAAATGACACAGTGAATATGGATTTGCCACAGTAAAAGTACACTTATGTTAATCATGTTTAGCCACAAATAATTAGCCACTCTTGCAAAAGTCAAATTAATTCAGTGCTCTCGTTTCATTGGTTAATGGCTGCATTGTCCCCAGACCCCACAATGTGATTACCAAAAGAAAAAAAAAGTTCTTTTAATTAGCTACATTTGTCTTTTTTCTATGTTTTGACAGAAAGGCTTACATAAACATCGATCAACAAAGGGTGACAGAGCAACAAAATGCATGGTCATTTTTAAGTTTGACAGCAGCACATGGAACAAAAACAACAGTGACCCAGGACCAGCACGCCACATGGTCCGTTTCAGCTTTATGTCCTTTAACAGCATCCGTAGGTTTAATGAGGAGAGGACTTGGCCGTGTAAACTACAGCTTACAGTTTGGATGAAAATGAGAATAAGGTATATTATTATTACTATTTGCTCAAAATACATTAATTGCATTTTTTGCACAGAAGTAGTAAAGTGATAGTACAAGTGTATTACAGATGGCACAATGTTGTGTGCAGTTTTGGTACTTACGTTTCTACTCATAAGTGACTTTTTATGTATATTTATTATTATTTTTATTTTATTTTTAATTTTAGTTTTAACTTTACTTTACCAAGCAAAACATGAAGAACAAATTATTATTTACAATGTTGGCCTGGGTATGGACATTACTCCCAAGTAACAACATATTTACTTTGATAATATTCATAATAAACTACTGAAAAAGATCATAGGTTGTGTAAGACTTCCCCTGACTGTCTGTTTTTATTTCTATTGCCCGATTAGCTTGTATGTTTGTCAGAGTGCTCATTTGGCTGTGTTTGTGTGTACGTATTAACTCTGGCTAGTGTTTGGGAGGGGGGCAGAGCTGTGGTCAGACAGCTGATCTTGGCCAGTGGAAAGAACCAGCCCTCAGAGACAGCACTGTGAATGTGAGGTTTTTGTTCTGTAAAGTAAAACTGTGCAAGTATAAGATGGTTTACTCAGGTTTAAGTACGTGTAGCTAAATGATGTGTAAAAGTAACATTTGCATGAACTGACCCATAATTCCACATATAGTAGGTTTTACGCCACCCTTTCATGGAACATTCTCCATCTAGGCCTATTTTGAAAGTATTATTACTACTAGTAGTAGTAGTATTGTGTATAAATGTGAATAAGGTACATGTTAATACTGTATTTGAGTACAACATATTTTTTTTGCATTTTTGTGCTGATGGTTGAGGCTACCAAAACAAGATAAGAAAAGCGGCATATGGTATTTACCCCAAATTGACCCAAATTGTAGTTGTACAACTCAGAAAATCCATTTTATTTACACATTTACTCACAAGAACTACTGTATATGAGGAAAAGTGACAACAGTGAGAGATATACAATAGAACTAACACTATACAAAACACAAGTCCCACCACCAAACACAGATCTACTAAAAATCTGGATAGACTATTGCTATCTTAAACTTAAGCTTAAACAATGGAAGTGTTAGCAGCAAAAAACCCTCTTCAGCCCAGAAAAGAAATTTCCGATGGAGTGTAACGTAAAAACAAACTGCTCGTGTTTGGGTGACAGAGCACCTACAGCTTTTAAAAACTTTGGATTTTGTGGCAATCTTTTAAGATCATAAAGTTTTTCTTAGTTCAAAATTCTTCAGTTGTCTTAAAGACAGCTATTTAATCTTGAGCTTCGGCTTGCTACCTGGCCGCCAAAGGCTAAAGCAGTAACACATGCAATTGAGCTTGGGGCTTGGTTACAAAACATTTGTTTCCTGATTGTTCCCATTTCCATGACCACCATGTGTCACCTGCTTCTTTTCCTTTAAGGCACATTTACAGTTTCCTGTTGGATATTTCTGATGTATATTTGAATCTAAAACCATGTGTACCTGTAAGTCCAAACAAGTTCAACTTCTAAACTGGACAACGAGACAGCAGAGGGAAACTGCTTTACGCCCAAGAGTTGGACAACAAACACTCTCAAAGTCAAGGACTGTTCGCTGTAGGCTGTGGCCCTTTACAATGTACAGGTGCCAGAACAGGAGAGGGGTGCGGGCCGGAGAGGTGAGGCAGGGGCCGGAGCTGCCTGGTCCTGTGATGATGGCGTAATGGGAACTGCCAGCTGTGGCCCTAATTACAACACACGGTGGTGAGGGAGACTGGTCCTGTTTTTCTTCTGGGACACGCAGCTTAACCAATGTGTAGACTCCAATGTTTTTAAGCCAGATGAAGGGCAACGCTGAAAGATTTGCTTCAGTGGGAGGAGGGAAAGGCCCAACTTGAGTAAGCTTTGTTTTTATGACATTTTAAAGCTAATAAATAGATGGGATTCTACATTTGGAGAAATATGATCAGGTAGTCATCGTAGGG
>KN478538.1:31483-51350 GCA_000787095.1 Periophthalmodon schlosseri
GAGAGGAGAGGAGGGGAGAGGTAAGGGTCCAGCAGCTCTTGAATCTAAGCAGATGGCACTTGTTTTACTTTGGGCCTGACCATCTGGAGTTTACTTAAACTAATGACTTCATCATCATCAAACACTGGCCCACCGGCTCACTGTGGCACACCCCACACACGGGACACGGGTCGAGCAGCAGCCAGCTCCACTCATGACTTCAGCACAACATGTGTACAGTGGTGGGCCTGCTGCTCTTGAGCTCTGCAGTATAGTCACTTGTTGCTCTCCAAACACACAAATGTGTTTACAAGAGTGTTCTAGTAAAAATGTCATCCAACTGTGTCTTAACAGTCACTCACAGTGACATAACTCTGGCCGGCCTGGAGGAGGTCATCATCAATCTAAATGTCTCTTGGCATTTTCTGACTTTCTGTCAGCTCCATAAACTGTTAATCTTGCAGGACAGACTGATCCTGTCCCAGCTGTGTGCAGGACACTGTCAAGAGCCATCATCTGGCTCCATAAGTGACACCAGCCCCACACACGTATGTCAAACAGCACTGCAAAACTCCCCAGAATAGCTTCCCCTAACAGGTTCATAAAACATGACTGATGGTAAGACAAACTCCCTCAAGTACATTCAGGTACTTTTTCCACAGTATGTAGTGTGTTTGCAGATACCCAGCGGTTTGGGCAGAGGACATACTTCATTTAATTGCCTTGTATACACTTGCTCTAATGCCGCTAAGTCTGTCCAGTGACTGTTTTGTGTACATAGTTAAATTTTACACACAGATGTTTGACAAATGACTATTAATCCAAGTCTTTGACCTTTGATGCCTTCAGGATCACAGAGCAACAAGCATTACTGCCAGCATTGTAATTGTTTGGCCTATTAAAACCATGTGAGTCCCCCAGAACTCTTCAACACATGTTATTGACTCAAACATGAACCAAGATGGACTAATAAGCTGCTGCTGCTTCAAGCTTCCAGTAAAAGTCACGGAACAAATAACAATAAAAGAGACAGTACTGGTCTAGTGTGTTTTATGGGACAGCATACAGGAATCTGCTAAGACTGCTTCACATTTACAGTTGTTGTTGTTTAACAAAAGTAGGGTATTCTCTTTTTTATTTTTTAAACCATGTTAAACATGTTTACTATCTCTGCTGCAAGTTCTTGACACATCAATCCTCCTCAGGGCTGCAGTGCGCTGCTGCATGCTAGAGCCATGTTCACACTCTAGTTGTCACATTATAGGAGCAGAGCTGGGGTCGGCCGGGACAGAGGTGTGGGCCCAGTGCTGGATGCCCTCCCTGTACTCACAGGCTGTTTGGCTCTTCTCAAGTGTAATAAGTGTAATGTTGCACAGTAATTGTACAGTAGAGGAAAAGTACACACAATCACAATCATAAAAGTTGATTATGGACAACTGGCAGCTCTGAGTGCAGCTACAGCTTAAAACGAGGTGACCGGGACTGGACACAGGCCGCATGTGGGTATTATTAAAATATCCACATAGGAAATGAATTTACTGTAACTACCTTTACATGAATTAGAAATGACATTTGTGGTAAGCAGATACAGTGCTCTGTATATTTGGTTTGTTACTCTTGTCAAACAGCCTATTGCCTATAGATTACTGCTCTTTCAATAAATAACACTTAACCCCCCTCTGTACATTTTCCTCAGAAATGTATATGGTCTCCCTCAGAGCATTCTGGGAGGGAGGGGCGGAGGTCGCTGCAGCTAAGAAAGTGAAAAAGCTTTCAAAAGCATTTCTCTTGGCCCACTCGCCCCTGAACAAAGCCTGCTGTCAACTGGTCAAGGTTTCACTTCCTAATTACCTTCTCCTGGGGCACAATGGCCAGGCCATTGCCTAACCTGGGTACTCCAGACCCCAGCATTCTTTCCCAGACAGTGGCCCCTCCACCACGGACCCAAAGAAATACCAGATGCATAGACAAATATGGTGGATGGGAGCATAATGTCATTGAGGCGACCTGCTGATCCCCAACACAACAAATCACAAACATTTATGGAAGCATTGGTTCTCAATGATAAACTGTTTGGTTCTTGTGTTCCTTTCTGACAAGATGCCACTGTGTAATACAGTAAATCTGACCCAAATATGATTTTTTTATAATTCGACAAATCGGATTTGCATTAGATCACATTCTTGGTGCTATTTTCAAGCTCTTTTCAGTGCTAAGCTTTTTCCTTGAATCATGCACAGCAACTTTTTAAGGCTGTATTGCCCTGGGTTAGAGGTTGTCAAAAGTTCACATGGACTCAGCTCACTCAGCGTACTTTCTCTATTTGACGCCGCTGGAACCGTTTCAAGCAAATGGGCCAAATCAAAAGCACAGAGCAAATGAAAATGACAGAGAGAATAGGAGAGACGTGAAAGTCAGTGCTGACTGGTTCCTTATTGGACTGAGTGCTGAGTGATCCTCTCTGACGCTCCTCTGCCACCCAGGTCACTCACAAGAACACCCAGACGAGAATTCCACCACAGCTTATCTCACAGGCCTATCCACCGCCATCACCATTCAGGGGAGGGGCCACGGGACGGGGGGCAGGGTCAAAAGGGCAAGAGGGGGGTCTGTCCTTCTACCTGGATTAAGGGCTAGAGGAAACCTGTTGTTGGGCTAAGCAGTTCACTGATGTTTACTAACAATTGCTCTAGGAGATAACTGTCGAGAAATCTAAGCCCAGGGAAAGTTAGCTACAAGTGTCAGAAGACACACAGGATTAAAGGGACAAGTCGTCCTAGAACTGCTCTGGACACAGTCAGGGTTTGGGGCAGGGCGCTGAGGAAAAGGCAGTGTGTGAACTAATGCTTCATTAGGTCTTTACAACTATAAGCCAATGTTTTTCCAGTTGACGAGCCACTTACTCCAACATCCACTAAGCCCTTTAAAACTTCAGAAGCAAAAATATATTCAGTTTAAAAGTATTAAACTTTTCCGTTCTTAATAAGATCCTGAAATGGTTTGACTTCAAAGTGGGAGAGGCTGAGAAGTTATTACCATGTCTATCAATGTGCTTTTTAAATTTGTCTCATTCAATCAGAATCATCTCACTGCTATTATCACTCATTTATGTATATTCTTCCCTCCAGTTCACACCAGAAAAGTTACAAGTCAAGTCTACGGAGACACAAATCCCTCACAGCAAGAAAGCATGAAAGTTTTTCACTGCAATAAATACAACCGTAATGAAGTAAATGCCTTTATTTCTGTCAAAGAGTCCCAGTGGTTTATATAAATCCTCCAGCAAACAGCCACTGACACCAGCCAAAACAAGGTTTACTTACTTTAATTGACTCATTAGGTGAGGTTATACAATATTGGATTTTATAAACGTAGAGGAAACTGGCAGCTTGCTCTATCCAAAGGTAAGAACTGGGTAAAAGGGGTCATTTGGATTTCAGCCGACATTGGACTTGAGTAATATGACCAAGTGCCATTATTGGACACACAAATGTAGCTTACTTACTTGAACTGCAGTTCATCAAATTAAAATAACGAATAATATAGCAAGTAAGTTGAAATTTATGTTTCATCTGTCAGTTTACGTCAATTAATAAAAGCCATAACTACACTATTATTGAAAGAGGAAGTTGGTGGAAGTGTTGACAGGATGGTTAGGAGTGTGCAGGCCAAAAACAGCAGAGCAACAACCAACTTGGCAGCACAGCCTCATTTTGATCAAAACCATCCCATTAGAAGGCACAGAGTTGAACTTCTGGCTAGTTAGGGTATTTCAAATCAACTTAATCTCCGTCTTTATGTTTTGAAATGCTTTTTCTTGTTTAATTTCCGACTGCTGGTCATTAAGACAGCAGCCAACACAGAAATATGTTATTCATCCACATAGTTCTGCCATTTTCTCCTAATATCTTTGACTGGATCTATTTCACAGATTTCTGGGATGTTTTGCTCTGCTTAAATAACAATCTACAATGATAATCATGCAGTACCTTAGTTGGTCCAGTGCAATGGCCGCACAAGTCGTTGGACATGTTGGAGTTGGGTGGAGGGCCAATTGTTCTGTAGGATTCTTGAATTTGTGGGCCCCTGTGGTTCACTGACTGGTCTCCTGATGGCTGTAAGTCACAGGCCTTAAAAGAAAAAATATGCAATTATGAGTTTCACAATGATATGGAAAATGTTCTAAACAGCTACTTTATTTGTTTCTGGGCAGAACTATTGTCAGGTTGTCTTACACAGATTTACACACTATTTGGCATATTTTAGAAAGTGTGTTGAAGTGAGGCTACAACTTTTTTTCTGCGTTATGAACAAATGGAAGACAGAAGATAGAATGTGTTTCTTGAAATATTTTCATAGTCCAGCCTCACTCTCTGTACACCATCATATATACACTGATTATTTTAAGTAATTATTTTGCATTTAGCATTATTAATTTGTAATGTTGCTGCCACTGTTCAGTACTTCAGTAAGTTTGTTCACAAAAAGCACCCTTGGCCACCTCCTGCCTTCACTGGAATAACGTTTAAAATAATGTTTATATTAAGACCCACATCATACATTTCTGTATGAAACTGCTTTAGCACTTGGAAATACTTCATAGGCTTTCCGTATAGTTTGTATTATAGGTGGAAAGTGCATGTACATGCGGAGTTGTAAGTGCAGCAGTGCAAGAGTCATCGAAAAAGCTTCATTAAAGAATGGAAAGTATGTAGCCATCTCCACAGGCCTCTTGCCCTCACCTCTGCCTTTTAGTCCTAGATAATCCAGTTGCCAGGGCAGGCTGTGCAAAACTTACACTGACCCCTACAGGTGAGGGAGAGTAGCACGTTCTATTGAATAAAGTAGACATCAGGGAAAATGTTGATCTTGTATCCAGGCCTACCAGACCATTCATTTCAATTCAAACATAATCATAGCAATCTGATGAAAACAGTTATATTGGATTTATATAGCACCTTTCAAGACACCTTAAGTGCTTTACATTGCATTATTCATACACTCCACACTTGATGGTGGTAGAAGTATAGCTGCACTGGGGTAGAGGTACAGCTGCACTGGGGTAGACTGATGAAAGCGAAGCTGCCAATCTGCACCTACATTGCCTGGCTAATCCAGAATATTTCTCTGTATTTTTTATACAGAGTGATATCAGTCTGGTCCCCACGCCCTCCGCCACCTCTCAAGACCGACCAAACATGATTGTGCAGTCAGATCTGTTTTTGTCAGTGACACATGTGAAACGAAGGAGCTCAACGGTCATCTATAATTCTAAACAGAGTTTAGTGCTTAGTTCATTGATTCTGCAGAAATGCAATGTTTTAAAGTCCCTGTGATATTTTTTTCTTTCTTTTTTCCTTGTAAGCAGCCATATTTGTTTTGATATGGACGAACTCTGCATGTCTCTGATTGGCTAATTCACCTGTCAGTCACACCCATCTGAAAGCGGGGCGATTGACTGGTGACCAGACTCACATCTTTGTAAAGTATAGAAGAAATGTTTATGCTGAATTTCAGGAAAGCACCTACATGGGGATTGAAAAGTTTAATGTCTGTGGAACATTTCAAAAACAGAAAAACAGATGTTTTTTTGATGGAGACAAGCAGGTGTGGGACCCACCATCAGAAAGTTACATAGTGCATCATTAAAGTAAAATTCTGCAAATGCATTCATTGACTATCATTATCTTTACTTTAAAATTGTTGCTTTTTAGGTTTGACAAATACTGACGTGCATTATAACGTGTAAATGAATCCTGGTACAAAACAAGATTGTGGTGGTGAGAGAATCATTCAAAAAATAGACTCTTATTCGGGTCATTTTTGAAGCGTTGAACTGACATTATGGAAAGCAGCAGCAGCAGAGGCCAGACTGTAAACCGCACGCTGAGACAGGAGTGAAGATTGTGTGGCGGAACACGTGCAGGGCATAAAAAAGCCCATCAGAGTCAATCAGGCGTCAGGCGCTAGTCAGAGAGGAGAAGTGAGGAAACCTTACCCCAGCCCCGGCCCTCCAGAGTGGGCCTGCCATTTGCTGCACAAGGGGAAATCCACTGCATGTCACATACATCTTGATTTTATGAATGCTTTGATAGCTCCCCTAAAGGCGCTCTCACGACCAGGTGGAGGGTATTTATACAAGCACTGTCAGAGAGGTAGAAAACCAAGGGAAGGATATTTGCTGATCCCGTTTGCTCCCACAGAAAGTTTTTTTTTCTAATTGCAACTGGAAATAATTATTGACTGTGGACTTTGGAAGCAGGTCACTTGAATGCTTTGTTCCATAGGTGTGAATGGAGGACTGCTATGACTGAGGCTCAGCAATCAAGGTTTAAATCTGTGCATTTGTGAAATGTTCAGTAGTGTCTATGTCACTTTGAAAACTGTGGAAATGGCAGGCCATCTACACAGCTGCAACAACACTGGGGTGTATGTTCATTCACTATTTGATTTTCAGTTGAAAATAATGTATGAATAAAAGCCACCTCACAGGTTTTAGACAGAGCATGTCTTCTACTATATCTTTGACTTCATGTTCAAAACTCCATTTTGCATCATTAATATGCTAATTAGTGCAATTAAGTGTAATGAACTGACTGAATGCTGGAGCCATATTTGACATAGTGTGTCCTTTTACTTTACATATATGAATGTATTTCCTACTTAATTGCTTATATAGTCAAACGTGAAAAGATAATCCCTGAATCTTTTATTTTGACAGTGCAGCTTTAATTTTGAATGCATCTGAGATCAAGGTTTGTACATGTTGTCTGAACATTATCAATAATTTGTATTAATTTATTTATATGATATCAATTGTTTCCAGATTAATGAACATACATTATCACTTAATATCATGTTACCAACAGTAAAAATATTTACTTCATCTAAAATAAAATCAATCCAATTCATTGTAGTATTTATGCTATGCAAGACTAATTAACCTCCATGCTTATGTCTTACACATGTTTAACACCTGGATCGATTTGAGCAGTGACAGAAAACAGCACTCATTCTCATAGTTTACATGAGAAATGCTCCAAACCTGCCTCAGATCAAATCAAAAAGTGCACAACCGGCCAATGCAAGCCAGCTCCCATTAGTGCAGTAGGACCAAGCCTTATTGCTTCCAACACTGCAAACGAATTCCTCACATTGTAATAGTCAGTGGTCATTAGGATCTAGTCACGTTACACCTCTAGTTTGCACTTGGCGCTTCCATATTCAGTATCTGTGCACTTCTTTAATGGTCTCTAATGGCAGCGTGGAAAGGGAAGCAGGAGGAAGTTATAAAGTTTAAGAATGTTCTCTGATGTGACCACAGCGCCGCAAACTGCAACAACACTCCATGCATTATTCAGTGAAATTAACACCAGAGTTTACGTGATGGGGCTGCTCAAAAAGACGTATGGATTTCAGACAATGTGAGGTATGGAAGAGTTTGTTTAAGCTTGCTTTTAATGGAAAGCGTGCTGATTTGACTGTGCAAAGTTTTATCTGCAAGGTGAGCGAAGTGGAGACTGAATACTAATAAAAAGATCTTGTGAAATTTGAACTTTAACTTTCTTCATCCTCTGTGAAACCGTGCACACACATGCGGTACTGCTAATTTATTTACTTTTAAATAGGCCTCCGGGGAACATTGAAATCTGCACTGTACAGTATATTTCAGCTGTGCACGCATATGCTGATGTAAAGTGTTGCCTTTTCCTTTTTTCAGTCGGCAGTATATGCTCATTGACAGAATGTGAGGTTAGCGTTAGCCTGCTTTTTGCTATTGCAACATGGTAATTGTGCAGAGCGAGTACCAATGTGCCAGGTCTCTTTTTAATGAATCCCACCTGTAGCACATTTGCACATTCATTCCTCTCCAAGGAGAAACGCGGTTGCCAAAGCAAAGCTGAGCAGAGTGGGGGCCCGTTACTAATCTAAATTGTGTACCCAAGATGGCCGCTGATTTTATCAACCCATTTAGGCAAATGTATAAAATCTTTGTTTATGTTCATTTCCACTTTGCACTCAGCAAACAAAATGGGGTATCAGGGCAAGAGAAGAATGTTTAAGTGAGTTATGGACTTAAAACCTACACATGAATGGGATTTTAACAACACAACTATGACCAATCATTCTAGCTCATATAGCTCTACTGTATAACAATTTCTTAACTTACAAGGACGGCTTCTTTAACAGAATTCACTAAATCATTGAGAAATTGGCACAAAATGACATTTAAATCACCATCCTGAATCCTGAATAGTAAAAAGTGTTAGTTAGATTACTTCAGGGGCTCATCACTCCATCTTGTGGAACAATATAAAATTACGGAGAGGATAACATTTGCTGATCTTATATTTTCATTGTACCATCTTTTGCTTACTAAGAGTGAATAGAGCTTATGCATGGGTGGGGTGCATCTAGTCAGCATAGCTTACATAGACATGCACAAACTACCAGAGAGTTAATAGTGACTACTGACTAGTAACTTATAATGTACATACTTACTACATTACAAAATTGTCAAAAAGAAATACATCAGTTTTACCTCTGAACTTTGACCCAGGCTGCGATGATAACCCACTCTGGAGAATTCTTTGTGGGTTTTGTAATGGGGAAATCTGAAATCACAAAATATACAGCAAGTTTAGCAAACATGTGACGACATCAGTTTCTGTGGAATCTTTTAAAGAGCAGAAGAGGGAAGTGGAGGGGTGTTCCCACAGTTACCGGCACCTCAGTTACTGACATTTTCCAAAGAAAATGAGGGTCTAATTGATATTAATTTATATTAAAAAAAAAACAAAAAAAACATACACATTTGACGATATTCAATAAACAATTTACAATACCTATTTAAAGCCACATAAGCAGGTAAATTAAAAAACACAGCAGCTTGTCAGAAAAGCAGCGTTATCTTATGTAAGTGCTATTTACTACAAATAAAAACAGTTAAATATTTACTGTAGTAGGTAGCCTTGTCGCCCTGTTTAGCAGAAGACTTTGAGGCTTTGTTGCGGCCTTAACTGATCCCTCATTGCTCATGTTAATAAAGTGGCTCCCGGTTGGTGGTCCTGTGAGGAGCCATTGGGGGTGGGCGGGTCTCTTTAGCCACACTCCTCCAGGCCTTCTGCATTCAGGCGGCCTGAGTTCTTAACGGTGTGACTGAAGACATTGTTCTCTTAATTGAGGTTCATTCTGGTAGCTCAGCAGGCTTTCCCCGCTCCCTCAGGTAAAACACAGGTGATTACAGAGCTCCTGACGTGACAAGCCATCCGTCAAGACAACAAGAAAAATAACAGCTACATGTAAAGAAGACTGCACTTATACTCGTGAGGGCCTCAGGAGGGAACTGTAGATAATGGTTAATTAGGGCTGCAAGTAAAAATGATGATTTTATATTAATACATTTTTTTTTCTTCAATTTGTTGATTACTTTACTACTACTACTTGCTCATTTTTAAAGGTCCTATATTACACAAAACTGACTCTTGTGAGCATTAACCCATGTTCGGTGTTGTTACCTCCTCAAAAACATACCTGGAGGTGTGTTTTGTTTCATTCATACATGTTTGAGTAACCCTTTATTATTAGTCTGTCTACATCTCCAAAACTCAAAAGGCTCTGTTGCACCTTGTGATGTCATGCAGTGGTAGATTTCATGTTAACAGCTACCTTTAGTTTAGTAGAGACTGGTAATGCCAGGTCTGAAATGATATAAATGAGTCTAGTGAAGGTGTATGGAGTTTAAAAACACATCGGAGCACTTCCTGTATTACCACATGACATCACAAGGTGAAACAGAGTGTTTTCTGTTTGAGAGAAGAACTCAGCTTAAATATGTAGGGTTTGTGTGTTAAACATGTGTGAATGAAACAAAGCACAACTCCAGGTATGTTTTTGATGAGTACCAGTAAACAACATTATAACATAGATCAGAAAATAGCGTAATATGGGCCCTTTACCTAAAATAAAAATCTAAATATAGTGACTGAGGGGTTCTAGTTAGGCAGTATTTATGAATGAAATGTAATATTGATTAAATTCTTATGCTATTGTAATGTAATAATGCCACTGTCCTAGAATGTCTTTTGGCAAGTGTTTTAGAGCCTGTATAGTCCAGGTAAAGATAATTATTATCAAAATACAATTACAATTATTTAGTCAACTAGTCATGATTATTCAGATTAATTGTTGCAATCATATTAATTATTGAACAGATATTGTAAATAATTTCTACTAATATTTGGATTGAGGAGTAAATTCAGCACAAGCCTACAGTATGGTTAATTGGAAATGTGTAAGACCTTTCCAACATACAGTTATGTGCACAAAAAGATTCACAAATGGAAAAAGGGGACTGTAGAGCCAATAGTTTGTTTTTACCTGGAGCAGTCATTTGTCTTGGCCTGGGACCAACACTAAACCACTGTGTATGTTTCTATGGTCTCAGCGGGTTTCTATGTGCACCGCAGCCACTTACAACTGAAGAGGGAAGGGGCAGGTTTCAGTCCAAATCTAGAAATTGAGAAACAACATTATTTCCGCACACCTGAGAAGAGCTTGGCATTTTGTACATACTTAAGCTGTCTTGCTTTAGTAATCCTCTTCCATTTATTCTCATCCTATCCTAACTATGGGCCTGAGGTGGGGTTCATGGTGGATAATAGGTAGTTAGTCTACACTGACTTAGACAACAATTCACTTTCACATCTATTTACTGTGGGGCAATTTAGATGTCTTGCATACTTTAGGATAGTGTTAGGAAGCTGGAAATACTCAATAACATGCCTGGGAATTCAAGTCAGACCAAACTTTATGTTGTGGGATTTGTATTATATAATAGTAATTTCAATTACTTGTTTTTATTGTTTCTTGTTTGAACCCTATATGTATGACCTATATGTAGGACCCAGAGTCAAACTTTTTGGAATAACCACAACTAAGTAAAGAGCAGGGGGCAGAGACGGGGGTAGGTGAAAACTAAAATTTTCTTAGCACTCAGGATTGCGCAGTGAAATAATGAGGGGAAATTGTTATAACATGGTTAAAAGCACAAACAAAAAAAATAAATAAATACATGTGCCTCCTTTAACGCTTTTACAACAATTCCAATTAATGCATACCATAAAAAGACACTAAGCTGCCTGAAAAATCCACACAATATCAGCAAAACAAAATGCTTCAGAGTAGGATTTACCACCTCCTTCCAGTCAACGGCCCCCATGGGAGTTTCCTGAATAGATCCCAGACTGCTATCTCTCCCTGACCTGCCAGTCCAGCGCCTTCACTGACCCGCAGCCTTCACACTCTCACTACAGTCACATCCTGGCCATAAATCTACAGTGCCTCTACTTCCCAGGAATGTCTGTTGGATGGGGTTGCCAAGTAACTGTTTGGGGATTTCATGTGAGGTTCAAATGTTATCAGTGCTAAACACTGTCATCTTTGAGCTGTCTATTATCAACTCACAAGTCACACAAGGTGCTTTGTGGTGAGAAAAACAATACATTAGCAAGCATTTGCACCTATTTATAATGCAGGTTAAAAGCTGTAATTTTGTCTCAGTTTTAGAATCATTTGGATCTACAACATAAATGAAACACATGCCAGTGTACTTGTGCCAGTCCAAAACATGAATAAATATTGAAACTGGAATTTGGAATGGTAACAGAAACTAAATCTGTAAACAAATTCACTCAACGCAGATAACACCAAAACGGAACATTGTGAACGGTAATGGTCACTAAACTAAGGGGAGTCCTCGATACTTTATCTTGTGATAGAGAAATTGCACTGCTGTGGTGTACCGAGGGCCCTCACTGTCCTCACTGCCAGCTCAGTCCTTGTTTTTTTGGCCTACATCACCAGAGGGATAATATTCCCTACAAGTGAAGCATAGCCAGACTGGAGTGGACAATTCTATCATAACGATTTAAAGGTTCATATCTCTGAGTCCTGGGTTCGGAGTCATGGTAAATACATTTCTGCATTAGAACTTCAGCGTCATGCCTCTTCTCTTCAACTTTTAGCCTACTACAACACTACAGCACGTAGCAGGAGATAACTGCCTTGTTGATGAAATAATTAGTTTCCTGGTTTCAGTTTGCCAACCAGACATGGACAAAACTATATTGCTTCATGTCCTCACATTACCTAGCATTTGGCATGGAGTTCTGTGTCTTGTGTCTGCCAACAGTTTCTTTCACCCATTTCCACTCTAGACGTCACCCAGACATAAAGCATCTTCTCAACTATCAACCACTGTCAACTGTTTCCCTTCACGTACATGACATCTGAATCTTTGAGTATATTTTGACATGCAAATGAGGTCTGGATTGGCTCTCTCCTGACCCCTCATGCAGACCTGGGTGGGCTCCTGAAATACCTCTCTTAATTTGACACGACCTGATTTGGAGGATTTCAATGTTATTGTTCCTTTTGGACGTATGCACTGTGAGGTCTGAGACTTTCTGGTATAGGGTTGATGGGGGACAACAGTGCACCTCGCTTGAAGTAGTTAGGTAGTGGTGCAAGAGGAGGGAGGAGGCGGGGGAGGACGTTTTAGTAGTGCTCCACCCTGATTGTGTTAACCTCAAATCTATCGTCCAGAGGTGCCGCTCATGACAAGCTCTACATTTCCTCTCCTTGTCCTCTTGCTCCCTGCCATCTCACTATAGAGGAGTTGGATGAAGCTTCGTTTTGACAGCTGTGCTCTGAATGTAGTGACTGCGGTCTGGAGGGAAGGGTGTGTGCGTCTGGCTGCGTGGTGTCTTGATAGTTAGTAGAGCACTGTTTGGTGCATGTGCTGTGTCTTGATTTGAAAAAATTCAGAGCATGTGTCTCCAGAGGATGGCTCCTTAGGGTGAGCTCATGTGTCCATGATGATGGTAAAATAATAAATTTGATTTATATAGCACATTGTAGGCCAAAAGTGTGTTACAACAGGAGTTTAGCTTTTAATGCAAACAGAAGTGAATAACTGCATTGTTAAGTCATTTGTTACAATAACTGGGTCAGGGCTGGTGTAGGGGCTGAATTTGGAGATATCTTCATGTAGATAATTTGGTTTCCCAGTTGGTTATAGTGACACTGTCAGACTATTTTTTAAAGAGATCATGAAAGTTAAATTTGTGTTGAATTTTTCTGTGTATGTTCAATTTGTACCTGAGAGAAAGAGAAATGACACAAATGCATCTTGTTACTATCCCAGTATGAACTTATTGTCTAGTGTCCCTAAACTGCATTGTACAGGACGTAATTTTTTCCCACTTGGCCTCATTCTATCGCAAGGCCTTAAAATGTATAGTCATTCATTAATGCTGATTCTTTTTTTATTTCAGTGATCCTTTTGCAGACTAGCATACTGTTAATGTTCTTGTTTCCACCCACAGATGTTTGTGAAACTCTGTGCACCTAACCACAATGATTATTCTATAGACAATTAGATATACTACATTAGATATACTGAGGAGTCTATAACCATGTACGCATGAACTTCACCACACAAGTTATGAGTAACATCTTCGACCTTTAAGCTTTAATAAAGTGTGCACGGATTCCATTCACCTAATGATGTGGCAGCTGGTATAAATTTGGTCCTGACCGCTGTAGTGAGGGGAGGCACCGCGAGCATGGGAATAAAGCAAGAATGTGTAGTGGGTGCTAGGCAGCTGGTGGCTGAGCCTGACTGGGTCGCAGAGAGCAAGGCCAGGCCAGCCACATGAGGCTCAGCTGATCCACACACAGTGGCACACCGCCCATTCTATATCACAATGTGTATCAAGCAGAGTACAGAAAACAGTATTTTGTAACTATTGGACATGCTGGGATAGGAACCACCATGAAGTTGATGCTAATTGAAACAGACATGTTGTTAATCATCTTAAAAGTTGTAGCCATTTGTTCACCCACCCAACGCACCACACAATCTCCTGCATATTAAGTAAGGCCATAATCAGGAGGGTCAGCAGAGTTCCTCTCTCCTGAAGCAAGTGTTGACCATATGTTAATAGAACGGGCTCCAGCTCCAGTCAATAAGGAGTTGCACTATCACAGGCTGAGTAGACTTCTTGCCAGCAGAAAAAGTTATTATGTCTTACTGTAACCGAATCAGCTGCACTTAGTGTCAAAGTCAGCAGATGTATTACGGTAATCATATGAAAACACATACATCAAACATATCTTTGATCTCAACACTTTTATCAGCTGATGTAGGATTGCATGCATTCTTCAGAAAGCATGCTTTCACCTGCACCTCTCCTTTCTTTATAAATTTAAGGCTTACATAATGACCAGAGGAGTGTGGAACTATTCCCAAATTAAAGTGACCACCCAAATCTGCTGTAACATATAGCCAAAATAAATCTACAGGACTGGCTGACCTGCAGTGACCCGCTGAGATGAAAGGGAGTATAAGTCTGCTTTTTAGAGCCCCACTTTCTCATAGGTCCTGTTTGGGTCTCGCCCTGTTGTTTCTGGGACAAACCGAACATGTGGTGCGCCGCTCTAACGTGCTCAAATCAGGAAACATTTTTCTTCTTCCCCTCCGAGCTTGTCTAAGAAGCTCATAAAAGCCCGGGACTTCCTGCGGACATTTAACGACATGGTGCGCATTGTCATCAACTGGGTTACATAAACACTTCCTGACATGCCAGCCAAAGGACATGTTCACATTTTATTCCTGTGATGACCCTGGGAACTGTAATGTTTTCAAATATAATATTTATCAGGAGTGATTCATCAGTCTGTGGTTGCCATGACCTCTCTGCGACAAGTGAGTGCTTCTAGATCAGGGCTCTTCATCCTCAGTTCGTTGACGCCCTCCAGTGGCTAACGTGAGTGCATGCAGCTTGGCCTCTTCTACTCAAACAACTTTACGAATAACAACAAATGAATCAATCAATCCTGTTAATCCTGTTAAATTTGGCAAAAATGTAGTCATCCAATCTTGAGAAAACCCTCACCAATAAACAATAAATACAAATGCCAACATTGTTTAGCACAATAATAAGGGGTCAAGGCTGTAGAAATGATGCTAGGCTCTATTCCAACCTCAGACTGATTCATAGCTGCGACTCAAGATATCTAATCTAAGAAAGCATTGCCAACCTTGTCTAAAACTGTTTAGAGTTGATTGCAGAGTTATACTGATCTAACTTCATAAAGCAATCTCACAGTAGTGGATTCTGAGTATAACAATATGTTTAATTACAGTGACTCAACACTTTTTGGACTCACATCCCAGATTATTAGTAGTTGCCATGTAACAGACATCCTCTCTTTGTGGAGGCATCCTGAGAGCGTGGGCAGTATGCAGACACCACTCTGGAGGCTGTTATTGTTGTGGAGCACAGACCACTGTGTTTGGGGCACTCCAGCCGAGAGGACAGCACCTACAGGGCTTTTCCCATGATGAAAACGCCTGTGGTTGGCCCAGCCCTGCAGAAGAGCACACCTCCCATCCCCTTTATAAATGCCCCCAATCTTTCCCCCAAATCATGATCTAGCCTGTAAATTAGTACAGCAAGAAAAACAGGCTCTGTAAGATGAAACTGGGTTTGTGTGTGTGTTGGCGCACAACTCCAGGGAGACAAGAGAGAAGAAGCAGGCTGTAAATCTATTGGAGTCCACTGATAGTGCCTGTTTGCACAGCCACTGCCGCTTCCTTTGATCAAATGGCTGGGGGAGCGGGGGTCGTGTGGCGCTGCCGAGTGTCAGCTATATATTACACTCCTAAAAGTGATTACTGAAATTCTTAAGTGAAACCATTCTGCTGCCAGGGTGTGCTCTAATCCCCTGCAGTGTTGTCTGGAGCAGAGCTGGGGCCTCTCTGTGGATCTCCCCTCTTCCCCACACTTGTGTTTTCTATCACAGGCCTAAAAGAGCCCCCAACTTTGGAAACATGGCCTATCCAGTTGCACTTTCTCTACGGCACAGAGTAACAAGCAGGAGAGAGGGAGGTTAGAGTAAAGGTAGTGCAGGCAGCAGAAGTATGCACACACTTCAAACACTGTAGCAGCAAATGAAAGGTTAAACATTGGACAGGCAGTATGTGGCCCCTACATCAAGAACAGGGTAAACAATGTACAGATTATGTTTCCCTGTCAACATATGAGGACCCCCCATCTCCCCATCTGTGTGCACTGTGCTGTAGGTAGAGCAGTAACACATTTACAGATGCCAATTCATTCTCATCAGTTGGATAATAATGTAATGTTGTTTTACTCAATGGAAAAACAACCATTACATACTGCTATAATTCCACCATTTACGACTGGTAGCTAATCCTCTCTAATTTTTTTGTGCTTCAGCAAAATAGCTTATGAAATAGAATTGTTGTTCAATGCAGCACAGGATGCACCAACACAGAAGAATTATAATAAGAAAGAATTATGTGAAGTCATACTCTATGAAACTTTATACTCATTGCTGATCATTATTGAAGATTGTGCTGTGTTAACTTTGGCAGAACAGGTCTTGGCTGTCACACTGAAAAAGGGATGATGTATTTCCTTATATTTTATTTGCATGGCGCTACTGAGAGAAAAAAAGTGAAAAGCCTATAAGGTAGAGTCTGATGCCAGAAATAACAATGAGATGTGGTCGTCAGCTTCATTAGAGCGGAGAAAAACGTCCCCAGGAGACTCAGTCTGGACAGATGTGGGAAATAAATGTATACTTGTACATTAATTATTTCTAAACAATTGTTGTAAGAGTTTTATCACAATGCACAGTACTTGAGCTGGCACACATAAACAGGCAGAGCCTTAACCTGCAGGACGCATACAAGTTTTTGTTATTGTCAGTATATGGATAAGCCATGCCTCATGTGAAAGCTCAGAACCTTCAGAATTCACTCACTGAGCTGCAGAGGCTGCACTAGCACTGATAAATGATTGACTGCAGGTGCTGGGGTTTAGGTATTGATGATTTAAATTAAAGAGTTTTTAGGCTTTTTAGGTTTAAATCAACTGGATTTCAGCATTGATACTGGCCACCCAGAGACAGATTCTGCTTTTTGAAACAACTTGACCATCATGTCCAAAGCTTTTGTAGTTGAGAATAAATCAGCATTACAATTGTTATAGGTAAAATCGTGTCTACCTCATATCTGGGGACACGGTTAGCTCATGTTTACAGAACTGAAAATCCAAATCTTGATGGTTTCTTTAACTGACTTGAAATGTATTGTAAACCGTAAAATTAATGAATTCTTAATTTCTTACTTTTACACTAAATTTAAGAAACATGGGTTTGAGCACCGGTGCAAGTGTTCATAAATTCAGCCTGAGGAAATTTATCAGGCATGGCTTTCACACATGTTGGGCCAACTGCAACAAATCTTGAGAATTTGTAGTTAGGAATGGGGTCTTTTTAACCCCAGTGTGCTTATGCAATACTATGCCCTTTCCTTTATAAAAAAGAAATATAGGCAATGATATACGAGACAGAAAAGCCTAAGAGATGTCTTAATAAATCTGAAACATCAGATTGGCCGGTGTAAACATGGAGATTTATACTGCTCTGCAACAGGTCCAGGTCTTCACCTACAGTAATTCACTTGTACAACTGTTATCACTTGAAACAGGTGCATGCTTATCCCCGCTGTGCTATGGTACCATGTTCCCACTATAGTTTTAAAACACATGTCACAGACATATGTTTTCCATAGTTTTATGAGCAGTGTTACTGGAAAAGAAGTGTTTATGGTCATTTTAGTTTGCTACTAAAAATGACTGAGGAGCACAAATGGAAGCCAAAATACAGTGACATCGCTTTTGGCTGTGTCCCTTATTGACACAGGTGCTATGACGGTGATCCAAAAGAAGTGAAGATCTCAGCACACTGACAGTTGCACTTGTGTATGGACAGGTTTATGTGTCCAAAATACTAAAACTTAACAAAAAATAATGAATGAATCTCATCTCAATAGTCTGATCTCCAAAGGCTCTTTTTATGCAGATTTGTCTGAGCATTATACAGTTCTATGTTGGGCCGTGAGTGAGTGAAAAGTTTACAGAGCAAGAGTATTTAACTGTATTTAAATCTATTGCATCATCAATAACTTGAACAACTGCTGTGAAGAGCAACAACAGTGGTCAAAATGTCTTTATTATAGCCGATCTCATGTAAATTATGGCGTGATACAGCTATATGGCATTAACATTGTGATATAATAGTTGAATTTAATATTGGTCACAGAATCCCCAAGTGGGGGCTAAAATCAAACCATTGCTCCGAGTGCATCTTTTTGTGAAGTAAAAGCCAAAGTTAAATCTGTCAACTGGACAAAAGCTGTAGAAGTGAAGACGTTTCGCTGCTCACCCAAGCCGCTTCTTCAGTTCTGGTCAGATTGCTGGTGGACACTGCCTTGTATCTACCTGAAGGGAGGAGCTAACTACACTGAAACTGGAAACAGGTATTGTTTACAGTTTCTGTATGTAGGCTAGGTCTATTGAGCTACACAAAGTGTGCACTGTGAAGTGAAGACTCAGTGAGCGTTACATTGGAGAAACTAAACAGCCACTCCATAAGAGAATGCACCAGAAGTGAAGACTCAGTGAGCGTTACATTGGAGAAACTAAACAGCCACTCCATAAGAGAATGTACCAACATCGTCACAAGAGCTCCTCTGGACCCCAGTCCGCCGTACATCATCTCAAAGCCACTAACCACTCCTTTGAAGATAGTGAGGTACAGATCTTAGCCAGAGAAAAGAAATGGTTTGAGTGGAGTTAAAGAAGCATTTTTTGTTAGGCAAGACAATCCTTCCTTGAACAGGAATGGGGGCCTTAGACATCATATTTCCCCCTTCTATAACTCCATCCTCAGACCTAAACCAAACAAAGGAAACAAAGAGAACAACAGAGTGAGCCAGGATGCCAACAGGTGTGAAAACACCCATTAAGAGGAGTATGAATATGCTAAGTATGACTCAGACACAATGCACACTTTGTGTAGCTCAATAGACCTAGCCTACATACAGAAACTGTAAACAATACCTGTTCCCAGTTTCAGTATAGTTAGCTCCTCCCGGCAGCTAGATACAAGGCAGTGTCCACCAGCAATCTGACCAGAACTGAAGCGGCTTGGATGAGCAGCGAAACAACTTCACTCCTACAATGATTTGTCCAGTTGACAGATTTTATTTTTCTTTTGCTATGAATTATCTTTATGAAATCAAACTTTTTGAATGATAAAATAAGGTTAATGTGACATATATCACCAGCTGAGCTTAACTGAAGAACGGCTTTGATGAGCAGCGAAACATCTTCACTCCTACAACTTTTTGTCCAGTTGACAGATTTAACTTTGGCTTTTACTATGGATCAGACCTGGACAACTGAGGGATTACACAGACATCTTTTTGTGAAGGCTTTTTATTATCTCAACGGCAGAAGCTTTCACTCATATCATATCATTCTCAAAGAAGGACACTTTTTTCTATTGAGTCTATAGGCTATAACAGTCAATTTTAATATTGACTGTATAATACTAATAAATGAGTCAACTCCATTGATATATAATCTAAAGTCATATAAAAAATGTACAAAGCATGTTGCTAAAACAAGTAAAAAGTTTTAAGGTAAAAAACAAAAAAAATATAAATAGTGTGGCTTATGAGGCATGTTGAGACAGAAAGGCTCTTATTCTGTGGAGAAGCTCTTTCTTGACACTATCAGGCACCATCGCTGCAAAAAGACAGAAAACAACAGTAAGTATTCAAAGTCTGCTACAAATATTTTTTGGAAAACTAAACTGTTACCTCTTCCTTTGGGAGTAATCTCTGCCACCAGGTCCTCCACAGTCACATGCTCCAGGCCCTTCTCTTTTATAACATCTGAAAAGTACAACATTAATTGACACTTAATTAAAAAAAAAGATAATGAAA
>KN478539.1:4412-26014 GCA_000787095.1 Periophthalmodon schlosseri
ATGCATCACAGCATAAAAACAAATTCATATAACAATGTTCTGATGAGGGTTGCCAAAAAGAATTAATGAATAAATAGTAAAAGCTGAAAGTAGGAGGAGAGCCACAAGTTCATTCAGAGTGCAGCCTTTTCCTGCATCTCAGTCGGCCCTTCCCTCCTCTTAGCATAGATTAGCTGTATATCACTGACTGTTGACTGTGGAAACCTATTTAACTTTAATACCCTCTCATGAATACATGCATGCTTACAAATGCCCCACGACGATAGCTACTGGGGCAGAAAGGGCTTTGGGTCATCATGATGGTGGGTTTAAGCTGAGCAGCATTTTTCCACGGAATTGAAGCAGACATGGCCTGTTGCTTTCGTTAAGTCAATAAAATAGACCCGTAGGACCAGAACTAGAGCCAATTGTAAAGGCAGTTAACTTAAAGAGAAGATGGTAATGTCGACGGCATGACGTGCAACCAGTTAATGAGCAGAAACTTGTCATAAATGACAAGATTACACATGAGAATCAAAGTAATGTCCTTTACAGATAATAAATATATTCAGGGTGCATAGAGAGGGCATTGCCATGCTGTTGCATCGTTGTCAAAATGACATACACAGAATACAGAACTACAGCAACAGAAAGTATGTCCTTAGACTCAGTCGGACTGAATATGATGAGATATGGTGCAATGTGGGTAAGCTAAGGGCTACGAGACCCAGCTTTTGCATACAGTTTCTTCAACAACAAATGAAGCAGTGCATATAACAGTTATTTTTACTGAAACACATACTATTCATTGAAGTGTACGTTGTTATTTTGAATCAGCCAAAATTAACAGTTTTTTTCTAGTGAGCCACTCCAAACCCTCGCAGTGAAATAAGCCACCCAGGGCTAGGGTTAGGAGTTGGCACAGACACATCCAATGTGTTTTCCGCTCCAGTACTTCTTGTTCTCACTTCGTCAGAATGTGTTTGCTGCAGATTAGGAGAAATGGCGAGAGGTCAGGCAAATGTGCTGTTTGTTGGGCCCCTAGGTTCTACGTAGTTCAAGGTTGAAGCAGACGCACTGAGAGGGGCTTTGGGTTTATTTAGCAAATTTCACTGTGTTGCAGCATCAGGCTCTGGGGGGAGGAGACGAGAGACAGCTCTGGAAGACAGGACTGTCCCTATTGTTTGATGCTGAATGCGCTTATAGACAAGCAGGGATTTTCTGTAAGTGTCAGGATGAAACATAAGCAGGCTTTACAGCCAAGGGCCGCAGTGGCAGAGAGTGATGGGCCCTGCACAAGTTGCAGGTGACAGATTATGTGTGCGTGTGTGCACAGTGTGTGCAGGAGTCGTGGTGTATTGATATGCTGGGAATGAAGCTTGGAGCAGATGGACAGGGCAGGCTGGCCTTGTGTCCATCCCAAAGATTTGGCCCTGTCTCACTGTCCCCCTTTGATGGACGCACAAACATAGTGGTGTTCGAGGACACCAACTCTAGGATGCTCCTATACTGTAGCATGGCAAATGGCTGATCATCCTGTCATCAATCTCCAGCCTGGGACACTGGTGTAGCTGTGGCAGATGTGTCTGCTTAATGAGACCAAATGGAGAAGTCCTCCAGTGGCAAATCACATTAGACAGCAACATTCAGAGAAAAGGCTTGGTTCTCTGAAAATAAATGTAACAAAATGCTGGGCTCACATGTCTAACTTGCCCTCTGCCATGTTTCTTAGAGAATCTGCTGTGTTTGTCCCTGTCAGTGTGACGCCCCCACATCTCTGCCCAATCCAGCACTGTCTCCCCTCTGCCATCCATCTCTATTGTCCTCTGGCTTCTTCTTCTGCTCCTTCACTTCCCAAACAGTGCTGGCACGGGGAGTGGGGGGTAGAAAAGTGCAAGTGTTGGTGAATTGCTAATAGGCAATCATAGTGTTGAGGACAACGATGCCTACCGGAGGTCTAGGGACCATTAAAGAAACGTCAACTCGGCATAGGTATGCCAAGAATTATGAGTCAGTGGGCAGGCAACACTTCTTGGCTGCTATTGGTCAAGGCAGCAGGCCGTAATCTGTCACAATCCTGGAGTTGCTGTGACAGCAGTGGGAGCATTCGAGGCTCAACACATGGGGTAACGAAACATGCAGCTAGCAGGCATGTGCGAGATGCGTGTAAGCTGCTGAGCCTATTGGCCAAAATGTTATGGCCAATGCATCATTATCACTGCAGAATAAGCTATTATCTAATAGCATATATTTGTCTGGTCACAATAGCATGATAATACAGTTAAAATGCGAATGAAATTCATTCTCTGCATTTGGCCCATTCTTCAATCAGTGCTACCAGGCAAACCTGTCAGGAGCAGTGAGCTGCTGCAGTACAGCGCTCGAGGACCCATCTCCAGATTTTAAACTTTGCTTGGTCAGGACCACCTAGCTGGAGGATTTTGCCTATTGTGAATGCAAACTCTTCACAGAAAGGCCTGGGTGGCCTGGGAGTTGAACCTGCGATCTTAATGCTGTGACTGTTAGCCACAATCTTATAAAACGGCTGCTGCTGGGTATAAAACATGTTTCAGAGCATAAGAGGGTCTTTTAGCAATAAAGTCTGTGTCAGTAGTTCTGTCATGGCACTTCCACAGTGCATGCTGGGAAAGGCCAGTGGTGGTCCTCTGAAGCCAGCAGGTTGGTCTGTCATCGTGATGTTATCTGTTGAGGGACAGTTCCTTCAGCGTAAAGCACATCAAACGCCATGTGCAAAAGGACAGAGGAGTTAGTGTGTGTGAAAGGCTGAGGCCACCACAGACTTAAGCCTCCAGTGTGCTGTGCAGATAAGATTCATTAGATAGGTGGGCAAATGCACCAGAGAGGCACACACAGGGAGAGGAGAAGGGAGCTGCAGTCTGCTGCTGCTCCAGCATTTGTTGACACGTATTTACAATGAGTCTCCCACTGCTTCACGCATTACAGTAACAGGCCATGTCAATAGCTCTCTGGGCTTGAAAGGCAGCTGGCCAAAGATGGCTGGCAGTGATGGCCTTTTTCTGATAAGCAAAGTATGCCTCTGAAGACACGGAGAGAAGCGATGGAAGACTTTGTTACCTTGTTGAAGTACAGTATAAACAGAATATTTCACTCCATTGCGAATACCATTCATGTCTACCAGTTTCTCTTTCACTATTTCTGAAAAAGTATAATTTGCTGCAATTAAAGCACAACAGCGGTAAAAAAAATCAAAGTAAATTTTAAGAAACAGCACTAACCTGGAAGCATCACATTTGTGTGTAGAGACTTGACAGTGAGGTGCAGTGTAAGATTATCATGTGCTTCTTTGAATGAATTTGATCTAAAATAACCTAGATATGGGCCAAATCAGGCTCACTGACAAAGGCAGGCCTGTCTGCTGAGTCACACAGTACCACAAATGAGTTGGTTTTGATGTGTGACATTCACCTTCATAAAATCTTGATGAGAGCTGAGGTCTGTCGGAATAATGTGGGGTGTAGCAGTCAGCCAGGCGACTGGGCACTTCGGCTGCTAACACTACCACAGACGGCAAGATGGAGCTCTGAAACTGGACTTGTGGGAAGCCGTTAGTGGAAAGGAGAGGAAAACGGAGAAGTTGGACAGCACCGGGCAGCAGAAGGGCTAATGGTGTTAATCAGAGATGTGGTGGTACTAGAGGAAATGCTGCAACAGATTGTGCTCATGAATGCTAAATGTTTTACAAGAAGCATTTATTGAAACAGATGGGAATCAAGCCACACTATTCTGCACTATTTGTATTATAGTCCCAAGCCTGGATAAATCAAGAGGGTTGGATCAGTACAGGTACTTTAACATCCCATATTGAAAATTGCAATTATGTTCTGATACCATGAACAAACCAAGATCAGGGAAGAAATACACTTTGTACTGCTAATTATAATGCAGTCTATAAAGGTCACAAGTCAGTTTATTCTTTGTGCTAGTCCTAGGACTGAACACATCAAGAGCTGCTTCAATAACCGTGTATTTGGCTTTAAACATACAAAGTAAACAAGTGAAAGGTTGATTTCTCTATAGGGAAATGTTGAAAGTAAACAAGATGGATATCAATGGTTTTGTTTATTGGAACTTTACAGAGACGGAGAGCGTAAATATACAAAATGCACTATTCTTCCAGGAGCTGATGCTTAGGTTGTTTTTAAATCCAAATGGTCTGTGCACATGAACAAATGTAGCTGAGGTCTGCAGGTAACTGTCAGTGCAAGTCAGCGTCTCAAGCTCTAAATCCTGTTGGTTCTGATAGGAATCCCTGGGCTCATAGTCACTTCCATCTCCTGACTGATGCTTCTTATCAGGTCCACCACAGTGCTGCCGCCAGCACATTTCTACATATGGCTATCCAAAGGCTGCAGCGCACACCTCTCCCACATGCATCCCAACTTGTGCGCATGGTTACTGGGTTCACTTCAACGAATTCTAGACTGAACTGAATTGATTATAAAACGAATTTATTCTTGGCTGTTGAAATACAGGCAAAAAAGAAACAAAAACTAACTTTACATATAATTGATTTAGGAGTATTGCTAGAAACAATAGTGCAGTCTTCATGCACTTACTGCTGAAAACACAACATGATGTGCATATAATTTATTTAGCCTTTGCTCGTATTTATATAGCAACAGTTCGGTTGGTACAATATTTTCAGGTATGACAAGATGTGCTCTAGTTGCTTGCAATGCTGTTAAACCCGATGTCCTTCTCTAACAATGTTATGAAATGTTTTATTGTTAATAGACTATTATGGCAATTGCAGTGAAGGACTTCATAACTGTAAATTATTACAGTATTGCTATCTGGCTCCCTCTGTCTCTCTTCTACTGGACCGTAGCGCTCTGCTTCCTGCTGCAAACTGTACAGTACAGATTTATTAGCTAAAGCTGGGGCTCCCGGACAGTCACCGCTCAGCACTCCCTCAGATCAATAATTGGAAATATTAATTATATCAGCAGAGGCAGAGCAGTCAAAGGGGGGCTGTTTATACTCCTGTTATAGAGCAGTGCAGCAGTGGGCTCTGATGGCCCACTAATACTTATTAATGATCCCAGCACAAACATTACTCTATATTAAACCTGAGTGAGAGCCACAAGACATTGCACATATGCTATGGCTATTAGACATATTTTATTGCTCAAACTGTTGCATAATTGTTGTGGGGTGTTTCTGAATTGCTATAGGCTGGCTTCAGCAAAAATCCTAACAATATTCAGCAGTGGCTTTTCCTTTTCAATCTACGGAGTACGGTGTCTTTCATAAATCTGACTTCATGAGTCTCTTTTATGTCATGTCATAGTATACTTGACATTTCTGAGAACAGTTTGTATGCATATAAAAAGTTTAAGTACAGCACAGTGCAGAAAATACTTTACTAAAAAGTAACTGCAAAATACAAAACATTCCACATCAAGGATAGACGTAAATGAGCTTCTGTTTGACAAGTTAAAAAGTAAAGGTTATTTGTTGTTCCCTATACAGTGAGTGAAAGGTCTGATTGATAATGAGCTTTTCCCAGGAGTGTTGCTGCCAGCAGTAACTGGAGTCTCCCCCACCCTGCTGAGTCCCACTGAACCCCACTAGTCCTGAACTCATTACTGCGGTAGATAGTGCCAGCAGCACACTCCGAGTCCTCGCACTACTAACAGGCCAAGCCCTGACCACACTTCTCCCACTTGCTCCCAGTAATTTGATATCAAACAGTGCTATGTGTGTTGTGGGGGTAGCCCCAGGACTGTGGTCCTTTATATCCACAAGTAATTTCAATGAACAGAATAATCCATACCCTTGGAGATACATAGAGCCCAGGACACATGGCAAGACCATTACAAATTCTTACTTAGCTTAGAAATAGATATAATGTATGATTTTTAGTATCAGCTAAGGCCAGGCAATATGGTTACACAAATTAAATTGTGATCGCATTAATTTTCTCTTGAATGCAGCTCTATGCTCAAACAAAGACACTTTTATCCTACTCATACCTCCTATTGGTCAGCCTCAGCAATGGTCTGAGTGAGTGACAGGGGGATTTAACCAGAGGAAGTACATGACGTCAGTTACCTCTTCAAGTTAATAGAAATCAATTTTTTCCCATATCACCCACCCCTAGAATCAATTTGTCAAAAACAAAAGGAGAAGCCCCCTACTCAAAAACAATGAGGGTATACTGTGGAATTATTTGAGTTCTATCCCATAACAGAAAGACATATGACTCATAGTGTTTAGGAATTTTCATTTTGTGTTTTCATTGTGTCTGTTTCCTCCTGATGCTCTTTCCTGCCCTTTCTATTAATGCCAGCTTGGGACCAGCACAAAGCACACTCCAGCATGTGCCCCGCTGTGGTTGGAAGCTTTTTGATTGACATTGTTTATTTACTGCCGTATTGCTGGGTTCCTTCACCGAAATGAAGAAAGTACTACAAGTAATGCCACTCAACAGAAAACTAATCTTATCTGAGAGTGGCAGCCGGCTCTTTTGGTTTGCTTTACTGTACCCCTGTCTTATAAGGCTGCCCATCTCATCACAGTCTTTCCTTCTGGATGTCTGTCCTACCAGAGTCCAATTACCTAACCATTCTTTTAACTTGAGGAATTACGCGTAGAAAAAAACATTGCAGTTGTGAGAAGAGAAGCTATGTCTCAGTCAGGTGGTTGTTGTGGTGTGATCCTGTGAGCTGTGAGTTAATGAATGGTCTCCTTGACAACGGCCACACACACAAATTTGTCTTGAAGTAAAAATGTGTGTGTGCCTAAGCGCTGGAATGGCACCATTTCCTAATGTGTGTTCAAGAAAGGAAATGGTCTAAACTGAGAGCCGTCAGCGGTGACTGTTCACGGACCATAATGCATTGCTCTTGGGCAAATAAATACACCATTAAGCTGGCATGTTGGAGGCTGAACAGTAACTAGCTTTAGAGAGTCGCCTCCCACACATTGGCTCCCTGCAGTGACGGCTGAGATCATAGCAGTACGAAGAAGAAGAAGAAGCATCAGCCGTTGGATTTAGCCCTCTCAGTCATGCATTTGAACAGAAATCAACTGGCAGGATGGCGGCGTCTCTCTTGTCCGTTTGCCATGTCAAAAGCAAACTCCCAAATCACTGTTCTTTCCTCTGACAGGGCTCAACCTTCTTTGTGAGTTTGTCTAGCGGATGTTTTCTTCATCTCGTGGAGGTGTTTCCGACTCGGAGAACACATGAGCGCGTCTGTCGCAGTTGATTCTGTAATCTATCTGTACATGCCGGGGAGCAGTGAGCCCTGTGGCTTGGCATTAGCATACTCTGGTTCTGCTTTGCTAGTGTGGAACAAAAGTAGTTGTAGACGGGCGGGATGATCATAGAGAACCATGAAAACAAAAGCTCAACCTTCACAAATACAACATCCTCCTTCACTCTTACAAAGACTTTCCGTATAGTTATTATTTACGACGCCTAAATTTATGGAATCATCGTTGTGTGGGAAGGTTACTGAGTTCCTCAAGGTGAAAGTGGATACGTTTAGCACTTAATGAATCGGGCACCGGCGTCTCTCCCATATATCAGCATGTTATTAAGACGTTTTAAAATCCCATTATGGTGTTTCTCCTTGAACGTGTCATGCTTTTATAGGACTGCCCCATCTTTAAATCTGACCTTTGCAAAAGCTGCCCTGAGATCGAACTGAAAACTATACAGGAAAGAAAGCAAATAATCATAGTATATATCTAATGAAGAGCAGCATCAGTGTACTGTTTTTAGTAATTGAGTGGGTGTCTGGCAATAACATTCTGTTTTCAGAGATACGCATATGACGATATAGCCACAAATAGTTTTCTGAAAAAGGCTGGGAGGGTGCTTTGCTTTTCCTGTAATTATGTACATGTAGTTTATATCAGCACTGACATTTTGCCCTGTGTAAATTAGACAGGCAGTTTGATAACAAAAATAGGGACTAATTACTCAACTTTCACCAAATCCTAGCTTCATCTGAAAAAGTTTCTTCCATCAAACACAACTGGATGTATTTCAGGAAGACTTGCACGGCATGAACAACAGTAATGAAAAAGCAGGAGGTAAAATTGGAGGAAGGAGGAGAGCATGACACAAAGACTGCGATGACAGAGGCATCTAATCCAGGCAATGCCATTCTTATCAGGGTCCAGTGGATTAGAGTGAGCCTCCTAACCAGAGAATCCTTCCCAGCCAGACACTCTGCTCTGCCCAAGGGCCCGGATCAATAGGCCCACATTGATCTCTCCCCACCCGTGGCTGGATTCACTTTTATTAGGACTGCCTTGGCCACTTGCTCACACACACACGCACACACACTCATAATGTAGCAGGGCAACCTTTCCATGTTCCTGCCCTAACAAATAACAAACACACGGCTTATTTCACGTGGGACAGAGGTGGATGGACCACAGTAGCCAAAATGGACACAAGCAAGGGCATTGTTATTACTTCAAAATTATTAGAGATGTACCAATCTGGCTTTTTAGTCCACATAGCAGTCCAGAAGATTTTTCTTTTATTAAAATCCAAAAATCAATATCAAACAGAATCCTAATATAGTAACTATGAAACAGCACAGTATATGGCCAAACATGTCATAGATTTAAAATTGAAGAAGAGAGACAGGCCCAAACAAAACCAGTAAAAAGTCAAATGTTCTTAAATTCTGTACATAACTGAAATATATTATACAAGCAAAGACTTGTGAACTTTTTTTTTTTTTTTTTGCACTTTTTTCTTTCAAAAAGCCTTAAAGTAAGATGTTAACCCAGCTCTGATGTGGGAATATGAAGTTGTTGTTTGAAAAATTGGCTGTATGTCAAGTGAACTTTGCTCCAGGTTTTGTTTTTTCTGCGCTTCCTTTGATCAACATTGCAGGGTAGCTATTAGTATGAGAAGAAGGGTCTCGACACCTGGGGTTAGTGGCACCATACTGCTTCAGCAGTGCTAACTCTCTTTTGCTCTTTTCTCTTCCAGATGACTCGGCCCATCCAGGTGAAACCCGCCGACAGTGAGAGCCGCGGAGGTAGTTGTCTTCTTTTCACTTTTTGCTCATGTCTAAGTTTCATATCCCGAGACAAATATTTATTTTTCACAAATAGTTTTCAAATGTCACATATGGTTGTTAAAAATACTATTGTTTTGAATGCTACTCTGCTTGTGTGGCATGATAGCTGAAATTGTACTTAGAACACGCTGTACATTCACTATTTCCTTTGGGCTCTCATCTTGTTGTGCCCTTGTACTGCCTGTAATTGATTACGTCTGAACAAGCGTCTGGGTTATTGAAAGCTGTGGCTCGGTGATGGGCTGTCCTGCATGCGGCCTATTTCTCTTTTTTCTGTTCTCTATGCCAAGTACATTATCGTGGAGCTGTAAACAAGATAGTGATTAGGCTTGATACCAGGGCCGGAGCCTTACAAACGCCCTTACTGCCCACGCTGCTGCGTACATTAAAACATGAGAGTAAATGGTATAGAGGGGAGAAAAAATGGGAGCAGCAGCTCATTTGGCTTGCCAAACAATCAATAGGTTTTCAGGGATCTTGCCAACATCCTCATTACTTGGCCTTAATTCTGTCGTCTTTGATCTCTGCTGTTTTTGGAGTCTTTCATTTACTGGCGGCCTATCTGCATATATGTAAATGGGATCAAGAAGCATCCTTCAAAACCACTGCCAGAGACAATGTTGTTCTTTAGAGTGCACCTCGTGTGTCACTCTGTAACACAGCCAGCATCTTTTTAGTATTAAAAACATTATATCCACTATTTTCAGTCTTCCAGTCCTAATGAAGGGAAAAAGAACAGAAAGAGAGGAAATGTGAGCAGGGTGCCAGCCACGTACAGCTGTTGTGCCAAACTTCTGAGGCTCTACTTCAAAACGCCGTCTGCTCTGAGTGAATTAGATGGCTGACCAATTGGCTAGCTGACAAACGCACGCCGAAACCTCAGGAAAAGAAACCCTTTTTTCTTTTCTTCCATTGGTTTTCTTTGGGAGCATTGGAGAGCAAGAGGTGGCCAGACAAGCAAAGGGGTCTTGTGCTGTCAAGATTGATGTCCCCCATAGCTCCATTGATTTTGCCATTGTGGTGCTGTGTGTCCACATTAACAATGACACTCAGCTGTCTCTTACTTGGTGGTGAGTGGCCAGTTTTAGAGCTCCCAGGATGCTTTGGTCACTATGAGGTCCTCTTATTGAGCAGCCGAGGGGACCCTACTGAGGAACAGATGACTGATAGAACCGACCTGAGTGTTGCCCATCATTTTAAATGAACAGGTCAGAGTGGTGCCCCTGAGGCACCAGCCAACACAATGACTTTAGTATACTTTAGTACCAAGAAGAGAGAATTTGTTTTTAACGGCAACCCCTTTGTATGTTTTTTTTCTTTTATTATACATTCTTATATTGTTATAAGATAAATATTTTGATGTTTATATATGCTATCACTAAATCACTTGTCATATTAGAAAAAGATCTGCTTAAAAGAATCATTTTGTCATGACACCTCTCCCTGGTTTCCATGAATGAAATGGATATTAATTATCATCAGGGCTCTTCCATAGGGACGGAGCAGGTCTGCCCTGTTCTGAGGGGCTGATCGTCAGGGGCCACATATTCTACAGTGAGCACAAATGACACACAGTCACACTAATTAGTGCCTTAATCTCATTATGAGGGGACAGTGGAGACCACCTGCGCCAGGTTCATGTCCACCAGGGACAGACCTGTTGCACTGTCTGGACCTTTGCTCCAGAGTCTCAGCTGTAATGAAAGCACACAGGCCTATAGACCAGGACAAGCCTCTGTAATCCATAGCCTCCTGAGCCCATACTGTACAGAGCACCACACCTCTCGGAGACAAATGAACGAGAATATTGTGTGAGTGAATCCATCCAAACACTCCATCAGCCCCTGCTGCTGCCTAACAAAGACACACTGTGAAATGAATATTAATGGCCAATCACCTGCCTAATCTAGCAGAACAGCAGCCGCTACACATTGAGCCACCAGCACCAGGAGCATCTCCGTCACCAGTGACGCAGGCCTCCTCAGAAGCTCCAGTTGGGAGACTTTAAAAAGGTGCAGGCAGAAGCCAGCAGGGACCTGTCTCTGCTTTTCTCTTCACTATCTCTGATGTGAAATAGATTGATTTTCCATCGCTCACCACTCTGATGACTGGCACTGACTGCTGCTGATATTTCATTTTGGAGGGAGCTCCTCAGAGGGTTTGATGTCCTTACACAGGATAAATCAGCTTTAACCACTCCTTAAGCAGCCCTATCCCCCATAGCTTTGAAAAATTACCAGCTCCTCAATGTTTTCTTTCATTATGAAAGCAATGTCACAGGCGGCGTTCTGTTTTTCTGTTTAAATGTAGCACATTTTGTCCCTTCATGCTCTGTCTTAGCTTAACCCATTGTCGAGGTGTTGCTGAGAGGAGAGCAGGCTTGCTGTCAGCTGGGCTCTGCTGGTGATGCAGCCTGGCACAGCGAGAGCTCCAGCCCACTGAGGAGGCTGGGATTAGAAACAGGCTCTGGCATTATGGAGGCAGGCCTGCCGCCCACGCGTCCACCCACACAGAGGACAAACAGCCAAACATACATTCTGCACTCTGCCTGTGTTTCATGCGAGCGTGAGGGAGCGCCCGGTGGGATGGGGATGTTCGTGATAATAAGAACATGTGTGAGCATACTCTACATGTCTTTATACAGTTCTCCAGGAGCTGGCCTTCACAATGGGCCAAGCAGCAGTGTTGCACTGTGTTTGTGTGTTTACTGCAACTGAAGGACGACCAAAAGGTTTGCTCCAGTTCACTGAGATGTGACGGAACAAAGAGAGAGAGGCCGGATGGAGCGAGAGGCAATAAGTTAAATGGAGAGATAGGTGAAAAAATAAAAGGGCAGTTGGTGAATCTAGATTGAGAGAGCAGAATACACGCTCGGCCGATGTTGTTTTGATGATGAATTTATCTGGCGTAAAAGACAACAGAGTGGTGCATGTTTTAAACATCAGTGCTCTTCTCCTTCTCCTACAAGAGAGACAAGCTTCCTATGTCAGAGCAGCGCCATAATGAAGCAAGCAGGAAGGCCTGTAAGCTCCACTGATCCCCTTCAGAGAGGAGAGGGGGCATAGTTAGAGCCAGGAAGGACGGCTGCAGAGGAGAGAGGTGAAAGCAGCGAATTTGTTCTGAGAAAGTGTAAGTGGGAGAGAGAGAGCTGGTGCAAAACAAACTGGGAAAACATGGATGAACCAACTCAAGGGAGGGGGCAGCGGGGGCACGGCAAAAAGCTGAACAGTGTATCTTCTCTTTAGAGAGAAGAAAACTATAGATTACTGTCGCAATGTGCTTGGCTGAGCACAAATGGAGAGATCTTGAAATAGTAAGGGAGCATGTTCACAGGTTGCAGGGGGATCAGGGAGAGCTAATCCAACAGTAAGACTAGCTGCAGGTCACACATTCAGAGCCCAAATCCCCTCTGGTGCACTTACACAAACAATACTCGTACACAGCGGCGTAGAGTGCAGTCTGCTAACTCCGACTACCTGGGCTGGGATGTGGAGGTCACTGTGCCCGTAAGCCCTAAACTTACCCTCAAATCAGCACACCACAGTTGATTTTGAAGCCCAGCGGATTGCGAAAGACAGACAGGTACACAGTGAGACAATCAGCAGGAGAGGGGAGAGATGATGAAATGGTTTCTATAGGGATGAGATGAGCTCCTGAGGGTCCTATTGTTGCTGAGGCTGGAGGAGTTATGCAGAGTCAGTGGAAGAAGAACTATCACAACAGTTGACTAATACAGTGGGTAGTCTAGGAGCGGATCAATTAGCCTTATCTGACAAACTACTACTGATAATACTGATGCCTGAGCTGCTGATTCTGCAGTGAAGGAGTGGAGTGATGATGCATGAGTTTAGCTGCAGTTTAAAGATGTTGTGTTCCTGCAAACACAGAGTTCAACCAATGGAAAATTCCTCACTGAACATTTATTGTACACACTTTGTGTCTTACCTCGAGACTTTTCTAATATAATAACACATATTAATTGCATAGCCTATTAATTGGCATATGCTATCTAAGGGTTCTTCAGCAAATGATGCCTAGATGCAAAGACAGGAACATTGATTTGGCATAATCGTAGCTTGGAAATATTTTGTGTGTTGGACTGGTCCCATTTTTCTTGGCTGGATTATTTTCAGAGTATTTCAAGTATTTAGGTGAGACATAACAGGCAAAACTCTTAATTTTTCTGATCAGTTTGTTCTCTCAACATTTATTTATTTATTTGATATTTGATCTAATGAACATTTGTAATTACAGTCTAAATAGTCCAGATTATATTTAAGCATTTAAGCATTCACAACACAATTCTCCAATCTACACAAAAATATATTTAATTATTTCATTTAATCAACGTATCAACAGATTTATATAGGACATTTTAGCTTCAAAGGTAATTTACTCCAAATGCATTTTTCTCACATAAGAACTTAAAGATCACCCCTTAAAGAGGGGTATTACACTTCATTACACTGTATTCATTGTATTCACATAACATTTTAGATCTTATCATTATGAAAATGCTATATGTGCCGAAAATAACATATTAAAATGTGCAATTAGTTTCAGCTTTGTTTTTTGATATTCTGAGTCTCCCCTCCTCGCTCCTCGTCACTTCCCCTTCAGAGCACTATCACAACACAATCAGCGTGCATCCTGTTAATGAATCTACTACACATTGCATCAGGCTTGTGAAGTTGTAGTGTATTGTTTTGTATCCTGCTCTTGTATATACGGTATATGGAAAATTGCTGTGCGGGAGTATGGGTGAAGTAGGCTTGTGGGCAGAACCCTGTACAGGCTCATACTGCTAACCATAAGGAGGGTTTGAATAGGGCCCAGGAGAGATCTCAAGATTACTCAAACATGCATGGACTCATATAATACCACTTGAGGCATGTTTTTGATGAGAGAACAACATTATAACATGGTAGAAAACTCCAAAAAGTAAATTTTGCATAATACCCCCACTTTAAAGTAGCACAACTCTGAAAAATAAGGTGAAATTAGAATATTTACACAGGCACGCATAAACACTTACTTACTTACTTCCCTAACAATAAGGAGGAAAAAAAAAACTGCCATAACCTTCTTTCCGCTTCATCCGCTGTTTGTCGCGAAGGTCTGGTATCGTGGGCGGATCAGCAAAGGTTACTGTTGAACACCGAAAGGAAAGGTCAGAAATCATGTTTAGTTTTTCCTGGGGCCGCGGAGGTAATTCCAGCCAGCAGATTGTGTTGAGTTTGAGCAGGCATCCGCAGCCGGCCAGTGGTGGAGGAGGTGCTGGGGCAGCTCATCCAGAAGGAAGCCAGGCGGGGATGGGGACAAGGTTATCCAGTCAGCCTCTGCCTCTCAGCCCCTCCGCTGTCACCCTTAATAACAGCCTCTCCCTTATCACTGCAACAATCACCTTGAGAAGCAAACTTGTCTTCGTCCAGAGAGACACGGAGACAGGGAAGAGACGGCCCCCGTGTATGCGCCTGGTCGGCCGCTCTCATTACGGCTCTCCAACCTCTTCTGGGACGGACTGAGTGAGGATCAATTTAGAGCTCCATTCGTTGCACTTAATCATTTATTGGGGTTTGCTTTGTGTTTCTGATGTTGTGGTAGCTTTTTTCCCACAATGGTGGTTGCATCGAATCCTAGAAATATTCAAGTTGAGGTTAATAATACTGAAGAGAAAGAGCCCTTCTTATAGTCCAATGAGGTTCATCTGGTCTTTCGTTTATTTAATTTATTTTAATAGATTCTTTTTCCAGACCAAGGTTTAGCTTGTTTTCATCCCTGACAGTTTCGACTGCTCACTAGCGTCCCAATGATGTTTGCTCTGTCCCTGTTATGTCCCACGTTATGGACTGAGACGGAGGGAACATCATTAGGACAGAGGACAACAAACATCACTGCTGAATTAAGGAGGCAATTGAATTATGGAAACATGCCCATGTGACTTTAAACCGGGACAAAGGGGCTTTTTTACTCTCACACACCTGGGATACTATCCTTGAAGGAGTCGGACTGCAGGTGGCGCTGTCGTCCTGCCTCCACCGGTAGAAAGACAGCTGACCGGACATGTCACAGCAACATCACGTGACCACTCTGAGGAAGACCACTAGTGAGCAGCCGAAACTGTCAGGTATAAAAACAAACTAAACCTTGGTCTGGAAAAAGAATCTGTTAAAATAAGCACTTCTTGTACTTAAAGATCTGTTACTTTATTTTCTCCATCTTGGTCGAACACACCCTTCTCCCAAAATAACAACAGAGCAGTTGTCCAAGTACATAAGCACCTGTGACCAGGAAATTACTTCAGCCACTTAAAAATACGACCCTATGCGACCATAACATTTTTTTGATTGAATTTAATATTTTGTAAATTTTAACATTTTAATATATTCATTTCCCTTCTGGCACTAAAATATTTCCCCTTCCAGCACTAAAATAGAAAAGCCATTACTTCTATGACCAATAGAGCAGCCTTTACAAATCATAATAAGAAATGCTTTTAAATGATTAAGTGTGCTTTACACCCAAGAAAAATACATACTTTCCGATCAATACCTATACTATTCCCCATGTATAAAATATATGACCCCTGATAATTTTTTCTGCTTGATACCAGAGGTGAAAGGCGATAATAGCCGTGACCAGGCCATAATGGTATGTGGGTGTGTAAACGCCTGTGTCTCTGTGGACCGGGCGCTCTGTGATTGCAGTAGAGCTGGAGGAGGCCAGCGGAGTGTTCTGATTGGTCGATGCGGTCTGTGCAGAGCCTCTGCCAAATCACCGCAATCACCCGTTTGCTCCTTCTCGCTACTTAATGACACCACTTCATAAGGAGGCAGTCTCATCAGGCAGCCCGCACAGCACAGAGGTCAGGACTGCAGACCGCACTCCAGGTCTTCTGACAGATGGGGGAGATTAAAAATGGTGAAGAATAAATATTAGAAAATAAATAATAAAACATATATATTATGCTTCATGCAGGCTTTTTGAAAATACTTGTGGGCATCTCTCAGTTATTACATCATATAATTCTTAAAGGTGCACTACATAACTTTTCTGGTGGCGGGGCCGTCACCTACTTGTCTCCATGCAGATAATATTGTTTTGATGGGAATATTCCACAGTATGGCTAGAACTTGTTGCTCTCCATGGAGACAAGCAGGTGATGCCGCATCTGTGGAGAGGCAATCTGGCCCACAGTAAGAAAACATGTTTTCTGGGTATTCTGGGTATTAAGCACCCATGATTGGGAAAGAAAATGCAAGTTAGATAAGTTTAATGCCATACTGTGGAAGATTCCAGGCAAAGCAATAACATTCCCATGGAGACAAGCAGGTAGCGGTAAATATGCATGTCTCAATATATTTTTATGTAGCTTGTGTGATATTAAATTTCACATCAGTGGCGTGCGGTCAAAGCAGTCAAGGCAAGCAGTTCTTGTCCAATAAAATCTAATCTACTCATTGCATGTAAAAACTATGAGTAAAACTAAGTAAATAGTTTTGAAATATATCCAAATAATCCCATTTCCCTGTTTAAAGGATATTTGAAGTCACGGTGTCCTTTAGAACACCCTACTGGCCACTGAGCACTGACTGCATCAAGCGCGGTTCCGAATGTCTCATTAAGTTGTGTTGTTGTTCTGTGCTATGGAGGCCATGCGGCGCCACACTCTCAACATGCGCTTTTACACCCGGAGAGGCCAGCTGGTTGTTTTAGAGGGTTGTGCATGCGTACTGAAGACCACATTCATACACCAGTGTCTGTGTACACTGCTGTATGAATGTGTGTGTGAATGGGTGAGTGGTTCCTTGATGTAAAGCGCTTTGAGCGCTTTGAAGGTGGAAAAGTGCTATATAAAAATGTGACCATTTACCAGTTTAATTTGCATCTGTGAGAGGTGAGTGTGAGCGTACTGTTGTAACACAGGGCTGTGTTTAAGGGGATGTTTATGACACATGAGGACTTATTATATCCTACATGCACCTGTCTGACCAGTGCAGTGTTGTTCTCAGTATCTCTTCATGAATGTACGTTATGTAGTACATTACATATGTGTAGAGCTGCCATATGTCACTCATATGGTTTGTAGATGCATAATAATAATTACATAAATAACAACAGTACTGAAGTCGTGAACAATAGAATATGTCAGTAAAAATAAAGATACTAATTTGCAATGTAGTTTGTATAAAAAGTGGTGTTATTAATTATTATCGTCTAAATATTGATGTCCACCCCAAGTCTGCTTGCCTACCCATAAGTCACCGCACGCTACTGTTTCACATCATTATGGTCGTTATTGCATTACCAAGAAAAGTGGTGTAGCTATATACAAAAGAAAATAAAAGAAAGACCAGATCGAAAAAGAGCAGTGCTGGATACAATGAAAAGAAATAGCTTTAAATGGTGACAAAGTTTCAGACAAAGAAAGGAGCTATTACCGCCCCAGGATGCAGGCTAGCACAAAACACTTTTGATCAGAGCAGAGGCAAGGGAACTCAAAATATAACTTCTATTTTAACATGTTGCATGACTCACTTAAACTGTAAAAAAAAATAAAATAAAAATATCTTTGGCTCAGATGTGTGTGGAAAGGTGTGAATAAGCACTAGAACGAATTACATGTCTTTACCTCCAACTTTGTTCAGTCGGGCCTGATCAGTTCAGTTGCCAAGCCAGTATTGCTGTTTCCTCAATCTCTTTATTTCATTGTTAACTCTGTTAACCTCTTGTATCGCCATATCTCTCTCACTGTCAGTCTGTCAGGCTGTTCACTCAATATTGTTACTTGCCATTTTTAAATATCAGTAATGTAAGTACACGTTTGATGTAGTTCTTCCACTGTGTTGCAAATACAAACACAAAGAACCTGGTGCTTCATGTATTTTCTCTAATAATGGCTATGAAATCTCGTAAAAAGGTTAAGCCTCCCAAAAGACAACTTCCTCACTTTTGTTACTTAGCTGTGGTTTCATTTGTGTATACCTCTACTACACTGACAGCTCTTGAGACCAGGAATGGCAGGGCATAGCATGGCATGACATAGCTGTGATGCTCTATTAGGGAATGCCAGGGTTGCTTGAGTGGGCAGTGTAAAGGGGGCTTTTAAATGAGGCCCAACCACGTCTCCCCTGCCTTTTCCGTGTCACCTGCTCAAACGACAAATAGGTCCACGGTCGCGCACGCACCGTGACACACAGTCCCATGATTACCCAGCAGCCCCCCCTCTCAATTCAGCCTCCCTCACCCATCTGCCAGTCAGACGAGTGCAGAGGTAATGGAGAGAGAAGCACAGTCATTCTCAGGTTGTAAAACCGCAGCAGTCACCAGTGATTAGGCTAGCCTTTGCTACGCCGCATGAAGACAGATCTCGCTTTTAACATTATTATTCATGTGTGTATTCCTGAATGAGTCCCATTATATCAAGCTGCACTTGTATTTAGCATTGATGTGGAGGACTGCTGCTCTTCATCTTCTTTTTCCCCCATTATTCCCACATTTTTTTAGACTTTGCATTGAGATTTATGTAATGTAAATACTTTCCTTTATTTCTTTAATCCATTTTTGCACAACTTTGTACAGTAGGATTGATGTCACATTGGGATAGTCGAGTATGACAATGGGAGTATGAGGATCCCCATGTTAGATAATACAAAGGAGACCTGTGCTCCTCTCGGGAATAGACAGAATGAGTCTTCAAATGACTGGTGCACCTTCAGCACAGAGAACTCTGACCTGACACTTGAACCAATTTTGACTTCAAAGCGCACTTTGATAGTGGAGGCGAGTTATTGAGGAGGATCTGAGCCGGGGAGCTGTCTTTGCATTGACTGATTGGCTGCTGTGGCTAATAGCTGAGGTGCAGCACAGTCTATAGAAAGACGAACTGCTGAATACAACCTACACACATCTTTCCCTTTGTTACATGACGCACACTCCCAGCATCACCCCCACAGCAATAAACTTGTCACAAAAGCCACAAGATAGCACATCATTGCCTGAAATATAAATAAGCCCATTCGTTACCTATTGATTTTCCTACCATTAGGGAAGAGAATGGCGCGGCTGTTGTTGATGTGGAAGATATTGTTGGTCAATATTGTTTTGCTCTTAAAAGCCACAGGAGAAACTCGAGAAAATCGACAGGGGACCAAAGTAAAAACCAAGGCCACTCCACAAGTTTAATATTAAAGACATCTCCAGACTTGTTCTGGGACATCTGCCTGGCATTAATGTTATCAGGGAGTGAGGGAGCAGAGCCACCGCAACACTACGCTTTAGGGGAAGGTATATAGCCACAGCAGCTGCCCAACTGTGCTGCCATAAGCCTAATATGGCCAACTGGAACCAAGCTGGTTTCTTAATGTCAAAATCAAAACATGTTGAAAAATGTGAAAAATAAGCTGTACTTTATACAGCAATGGTCTGAATTTCAACTGTTCCTGGGTCAAGGAGGGACTGAGGTTGAAGAGAGACACTGAAGTCCCCCTCTTGTTGTGATGGTCCCTCCTGGACACTTGTCATCTCTTGTCCTAGTATGCCCCTGGTTCTTCAGTTATGTCTACATTCTGGTGTTATTTTAGGATTCTGTACAGTGCAGTCTTGGGTTTCTGAAACTTCTGTATTTTTTATTTGTTATACTTACAGTGACAATGTGTCAAGAAGAATATAATTGGGTGAATTGTGTTTTGGAAACAATTAGAGTAGAACAGTGAAGAAGAATTAGAATTAGAATTTTTAAACATTGCTTTAGGAGGTTTAAAATGATCTTGCATTATATATAATTGGTTTATATTATTTTAGGATTGCTGCCTGGCTTAAATGGTGTAGTCGATGCTTGTAAAAACGATGGCATCCACACAAGTTTTCTTTTTATTAATGCCCTTTCTTTTTTATTGCTCACTATGAGAGCAAATTAGCAATTTCCTTTCTTATCACATCCACCCATAAACAGCACATCAAAGCTGCTCTGGACTACAGAGCCCTGCGTCTCAGTTTGAAACGAATGTGACCTACAGCTGCACAAGTAACATCCCGCGCCAGCTCACGGGAAACAAAGGCTACTGTCAAAACGCCGCTATCTCTGCTGCACGTGTGTGTAAAAGGCTTTCTTCTCCTGTGTGTGTGCGTGTCAGCCTGCCTCTGCCTTCACCACTGTGACATTAATGAAAGGTGAAAAAGGGAATAATCAAAGATCACAATATTTTAGCCTTGATACAGATGCATGTTCATAGGATGCTGGCAGGAGAGATCTTTGCTAGTGTCTGATCAGAGTTTAGGATTCAACGCTACATTTCTCACTCATCTCGCGCCCCTTGGTTCCCTTGATGCCCCACACCCCCTCCATGCTTCCCCCATGCTCCCTCCACACTCCAGCTGCCTGGGTCCGCTCAGGCCTGCTCAGGCCTGCTCTCTGACTGCGGCTAAAGGGTAAATGTAGCTCTGGGGAAGCACACTACCTCCACTACAGGGTCTATAGGTCCAACACATGACCCCAACATCATTCTGAGGCGTTCTGCTCTTTGCTTTTTGTTCCTCTAAATGGAAAGCTTGTTTAGATCGATGCAAGTGATCCCAAATTCTGAGAGTGGTTTCTTCAATAACCTAAATTCAGAAATCAAAAATAAAACAATAGTGAAGTGCAAAGTAAATCAATATTTAAAAATAAATAAATACACTAGCCAAACATTTATTCAAATGCTCAAATGTGAATTTTAAGTTTCCAGTATATAGGAGTAAATACAAAAAGGATCCAATCCGAGAACATTTGAGTGAAGAAAAGCTCCTACCATATTTAAGAGAAGCTGAGATAGCATTGCAAGCACATCACAAACATTAACTGTAAAGATCTTGTCTCAGTGCATCAATTTGTATAAAAAACATGGAAATCTGAAAAAACATTCACAATCAATGTATAAATTCTCTTGTGTTAATTATGTAGCAGATAAGAGAGCAAAACAGGTTTAATTGAATCCTTTTTACATTACAAATCTAGTTAGTCAACGACATAATTGATTCGTTTTGGCCGAAGTCATATCAGCCAGCTGCAGTGGTACCCTCTGCATGCATCAAATATTATCTAAGAAAGATCTGTATGTAGTAATTGAGTTGCTGGACTTGGATAATTACATCGATTTGTCGCTATGTAAATATGTTAACTTCATTATACGGTAGGCTGCAAAGTTGTCTTGTTCAACCTGGGCTTGAGTGAAAACTTTGTTTGTCTGGGCTTGTTAAATGGGGGGGCGATGAGGAGGGATGTGGAGGCGCAGGTGTCTGACAGCACTGTGTGTGCGCTAATATGTGTGTGTGCTAGTACTATGTGTGAGTGTGATAGTGCTATATGTGTGAGTGTGCTAGCCCTGTGTGTGTATGTGTGTGTGCGCACGTCCTGTGTGATTGCTACTACTATGTGTGTGTAGTAGTCCTGTGTGTGTTTGTGCTGGCCCTGTGTGTGTGCTAGTCCTGTGTGTGTGCTAAATCTGTGTTGTGTACTAGTCCTGAGTGTGTGTGTTTGTGTGCTAGTACTAT
>KN478540.1:10529-24510 GCA_000787095.1 Periophthalmodon schlosseri
TCTCTGGGTTAAACCTGCACTTGACCCCATCCTTCGTCTCTCTAGGTTAAACCTTCATTTGACCCATCCTTCAGCATCTCTGGGTTAAATCTGCATTTGACCCATCTCCAGATCTTGAGCTAGTCTTGAGCGCCTGAAGGAAACCCACCCAGACACAGGGAGACCAGCTAACTACTCTACCACCGTCTTTAGCGTTGTTTGCAGTGCATTCTGGGTAGTGTGAAATACAACATGGGTCTATTATTAACTGTCATTTGCTGCGCACGGCTGAAGTCCTGGTACAAATGTTTTTTCTCTAAAATGTATTGATCTGTGCCGCGGCTGAGGGCACAGGGACACGGGGACACGGGACATTCACAGAACAGTAAACAGCTGTTATGTGATCAGTCAGACTGAGCTCAGAGTCTGACAAGAGGAGAATCTACCAGAGCTTATAAAACTTACACTGGCGCCTTTGACAACATGAGCAGAGAAGGTACATAAACTATATTTTTACATCATTTTTAAAGGTCCTACATTACACAAAATTTACTCTTTAAGCCATTGTTATAATGTTGTTACCTCCTCAAAAACAGACCTGGAGTTGTGTTTTGTTTCATTCACACATGTTTGAGTAACACTTTATTATTAGTCTGCCTACATCTCTAAAGCTCAAAATGCTCTATTCCACCTTGTGACGTCATAAAGTGGTAGTTCTCAAGTTAACAGCTCCTTTCACCTTTAGTTCAGTAGACATTGGCAATTCCAGGGCTGAAATTATCTGAATGATTCTAGTGAAGGTGTGTGGAGTTTAAAAACACAGTGGAGCACTTCCTGTAATACCACATGACATCACAAGGTGGAACAGGGTGTTTTCAGTTTGAGAGGAGAACTCAGCTTAAATATGCAGGGTTTGTGTGTTAAACATGTGTGAATGAAACAAAACACAACTCCAGCTATGATTGTGACGAGGAAACAACATTATAACATAGATCAGTGTAATATGGGCCTTTAACAGTCTTATATTACGCTGATTCAACTTGTTGGAGTTTGCATGTTTTTTGTTTCCTTATTAAAACCATAACTTAAACTGTGTTTTGTTTTTCATTCATTGATATTGCCTTGCTTTTGTAAGTGCTCAAATCCCTTCACGACACAGCTCATCAACTTCAATACTTGCAGCCAGTGCTTTTGCCTTATTTTAATTGATGCACTTCATTGGAGTTTGTTTGGTCCCTGGTTTGGTCCCTGGTTTGGTCCCTGGTTTGGTCCCTGGTTTGGTCCCTGGTCCTGCTTTAATCCCCCGCTTTAGTCCTCGTTTAACACTGGTTGAGTTCTAGTTTAGCCCTGGTTTGGTCCTTGTTTCGTCCATGGTCTATTCCTGGTTTAGTCTTGGTTTAGTCATGGGTCTAGTTGTTTGTTTTTATAGCCCTGGTTTAGTCTTGGTTTAATCCCATTTTAATCTCAATTTGAGTTTAATCCTGATTTTGGCTCTTATTTGGTCCCTAGGTCATGGTCCCTAGGTCTTGGTCCCTAGGTCTTGGTCCCTAGGTCTTGGACCCTAGGTCTTGGTCCCTAGCTTTTGGCCCCTAGGTTTGACGAACTATTAAAGGACCAGTATCTTATATATTCCCTGTTGCTGTTTCACAGACTGACTAAAGCAGACCTCACCTTCCCAAGATGGCGTCCATGGCTCCGTTCTCACGCAGACAGTGGGCTTCCCAGTCTCTTCGTGTCACCGCCAAAGAACTGTCCATTGTCCGAGGAAAGAACAGCTCCATCGCAGAACGCTTCAACAAGTAAAACACCGTTTTATTACATTTCTGCAACATATTTAAACTGCTCTGATCACATTTACAGTTTGTCAGTTTACCCTGAAAATGTTTCAACTGTTAAAAGGCAAAACCAAAAAACACAGCAATCCCACAATATAATTTCAATTTTTATCAACAATGTAAACAAGCAATGTAAACTGCAATCAATAAATACACTGTAAAAAAACGTCAATAAATGCAGCTTTATTTTAGTGAAAAACGTGCTTGAAAACAGACATAACGGGAGTGAATCCGTCAATATGATGAACCAGCTGCAGTTTTCTTTTAAAACAAAATATTACCCCTTTTCCATCTCCAAATTGCTTGTTTTTGACTCCGTTTACTGTGGCAAATGGCTGTAACTGTCTAATGTGGCGCGCGTGGCTGGCGCGCAATGCCGATCAAAGGGGGCACACTGCGGTGGCGCCAGGTCATAGGTTAATTGCGCTGGTTACGTGCTTACGTAAACTTTATTATCAAACATAATCAAATACAGGCCAATGTAGATGAAGTTTGTTTGTTTTAAAATATTTTAGAGGCTATAGTAATGAGAGCCCACATAGTTTTCTTCTGTGAAAAAATGACCTGCCCCAACTTGCCCTGCAATAAATAGTTTTTTTCCAGCTCACCCCAAATCAACCCACGCATCTTTAATATAAACATTTCAAAAGATTCCATAAGTGTTTAATGTAATGTTATCTCCATTAAAAGACACAGATGGACTCGTGTGAGCTTTAAGTCATGTTAAAATGTTGTTACCTCCTCAAAAACAGACCTGGAGTTGTGTTTTGTTTCATTCACACGTTTGGGTAAACCTTTATTATTAATCTGTCTACATCTCCAAAGCTCAAAATGCTCTGTTCCACCTTGTGAAATTATCCAAATGAAAAAATACGGAGTTTAAAAACACCAGTAGAGCATTCCTGTATTACCACATGACATCACAAGGTGGAACAGAGTGTTTTCAGTTTGAGAGAAGAATTATTATTATTATTATTATTTATTTTATTTTTTTTACAGTGTTTTTCTTGTAGTTGCCCGTTCCAACCACTGGGGGGTGACTGTCTAGAGTTGTGGTTTCTGGTTTAGTCTAATTCAATAAATAAGGGATTCCCCCTTGTCTGTGATTCTTACAGTAGAGAACTACTGTGAACTTATTCCTCATTTCATGTTTCTAGAAATCTGCAAATTCCCTTTTTATTTTGAGGAACATCTCTAGAATGTTTGAATGATCCATTTCCTGTATTATTATAATTTTCATTTTTGGTTTTTTATATAATATGTCTTTTGTCCTTCAGGTATCAGATGGCGGCAGAAGAAAGCAATGCTGAGAAGAAGAAAGGAGTGAGTGCAATTTTTATTTTAAAAAAAGACGCTTTACCTGATTTTTTTTTTCTGTCTTAAAAACATGAAAAACAGAACTAGTTGATTTTAAACATTTTGCAGTGGTCCAAAGTTATTCCTCACTTACCTTATGCATTCTGAGCATCCTAAATATTCACCAAGATGAGTTTATAAGCACTTTTCACAAGCTCTTTCAGAGACCTAAGCGCGCGGTAACCTTGGCAACACTTAGCATGCTAACAGTGCACTTCCTGATACTCGGACAGTACACAGCAGACTTATTTTGACCTCAAGAGCTGCTTATACGACACATTTTGCATACATAGAAAAAATCTGGTACAGGACCTTTAACTAAATATACAACATTACAAAAGTATTTCTCAAGGATGCTGCTAATACCTGGTTCTATTTGTAAGCGCTAAAAGTAGCTCCAAACTCATTCATAGTAAATCAGCTCAGTATCCTCATCCTGTAACCCGACTCCTGTGTCCTACCTGATCCGCGCTCATAGACTCGGACAGGGAGACGGATCAGGCAGGGGTCAGGAAGTGCCTCTCTCTCGCTCTTATTGATTTAGTGTAATGGTTTCAGCCTTGTTTCTGGAATTAATCATCGGTCGGGCTTTTAATATGGTCAGGCCTTTACTTTACAAGCACGTGGTCAGCTGTCCTGTCTCATCTTTATATTGTTAGTTCATAATTCTTCACTCATGATTGCACAACAGTGAAATCCCTCATTCACTTTGATTCACATTGTTTTATAGATCACATTTATAGACTGTATATATAAATGGACATAGCTAACCTGCTAGCCGCCGCGTTCCAAATAGGAAGTGCTCATGGGACCACTTCTGGCTCCATTGACTCTGGCTCCAATTCACTTTACATTAAAAAACTGTGGCCCCTCTCTCTGTAACTGCTGCTGTCAGATTCGTCATTTTGGTCTTAAAATGTTCGTATTAACCTGCTCTACATGATCCTGGTGTTTTTATTTCACTATTGTGTCCGTAAATCAAGATATGAACAGTAACAGACAAATTGGGCAGTTTCTTTCCCCGAGGTCGCTCCCACTAGCGTTAGCAACAGGTTTGATTGACAGCATTGCTAAGTGACCGCTCCCTGCTAATCCGGGGGCGCAGGCGGGAAGGGGCTTTACCTTCAACAGCCTCGCTCCGGATTGGCTCTTTGGTTGCTATGATACTCGCGGTTGGAATTCCAAATATGTAACTCTGCTCCAAATTCACCTCTATAACTGCTTTAGGGTCGATGAGCTTCATTTGACTGGAGCCGAACGCCGTGGGTGACGTCACACTCACTTAGTCCACTTCTTTATACAGGCTATGATCTAATCACAAAAGCGTCTCTGAAGTATTATTTATATTTGTGTAGTGTTTAACATGTTGTCAGTGACGTCCACCCGCAGCTCCCTGTCCACTGTCTGCTCTTTAAATATTTATTCATTTTAGCATGACTCTGCAAAAACCTCAGAGATAAAACTGGACAGGAAGTAGTGACGCCAACAGTGAGGTTGCCAAGTGCTATTGTGCAGAGTCTATTAATCTTGACAATCTGTGCGTAAGTTTAGATTTTAAATTCCACAAATACGACCTATCCCCAGATGTGAGATAAACATGGGTAAAAGCTCTATGTGATTTGAACATAACAACTGTAAGTCATTTAATTACAAAAACATGGGACACGATGACCCATTTATTTGGTGTTTTGGTCCAATCAGAAAGCAGAACGAGCCTCACACGAGCCTCTCATTTGGGTTGCCAGTTCCAATTCTGAAATCCAGCTGGTTTAAACCTAAAAGGACTCTGTCTGATCTGAATGGTCACTGCCTAAACCCCAGCACCTGAGAGTGAGACGTGTCTGTGTCTGTATCTGCGGGTCAAGGCTCTGTTGGGATTTGGTGCTTTTTTAAAACTGCAGGCTACAGTTTCTTTAAGTCTTATGGAATTTGTTTTAAAAGTTCTCTCTCTTTCTCCTTCTCTTTCTTTCTCTCTCGTTCTCTCTCTCTCTGCAAACTGATCGCCCTGAGTCTGACCCTGCTCTCGCTTGCCCCCTGCACCTCTGCCTCATTTCCTGGACTCTCTCTCTCTCCTGCTCTGTTTTTGATTTTCTGCCCTCTCCACGCCCCTCTCCTTCTTTCTCTTTCTTCTCACTCTCTCGCTCTCCTTCTGCAGCAGTAGTGAACAGTTCTTTCCTCCTCTGCTCTCTCTCTCTCTCTCGTTTCTCATTCTTTCTCTCTCTCACCCTCTCTCTCTCACCCGCTCTCCCTCTCTCCTTCTGCAGTAGTAATAGTAATTCTTTCCTCCTCTGCTCCTCCTCCTCTCTCTGTCTCTCTCTCTGTCTCTCTCTCTGTCTCTCTCTCCCCCTCTCTCTCTCTTACACTTCCTCTTTCTCCCTGCTCTTATCTTGCTGCTCTTATCTCGCTCATCTCTCTTTCTCTCTCTCTCTCTCTCTCTCTCTCTCTTTCACCCCCTCCTCTCACTCTCCTGCAGTACTAGGTAGGCAGTTCTTTCCCCCCTCTCTCCCTCTCTCACTCTCTTTAGGGGTTGGGCAGCTCCTCCCTCTCTCTTTAGCTCCCTCTTTCTTTTGCTCCCCCCTCATTCTACCTCTCTCTCTGTTTTACACTTCCTCTTTCTCCCTGCTCTTATCTCTCTCATCTCTCTTTCTCTCTCTCTCCTGTAGTACTAGGTAGGTAGGCAGTTCTTTCCCCCCTCTCTCCCTCTCTCACTCTCTTTAGGGGTTGGGCAGCTCCTCCCTCCGCTCACATCTGGACCCCCTTCCTCCTTCTCTCTCTCCCTCTCTTCTCTCTTTCTCTCATACGACCCTCTGCACACCGCCCGGCTCCACCGCTCCTCTTGAGACGCCCCTCCAAAGGTTTCAGACTTTTTAAACTCTTTCTACTTTTAATTCTTTCAAATTCAGATATTAGTGGTGCATGTTTTAACCTCAGACCGTGCGGTTTCCTGTTCTAACCTACAGCTACCTCTTTCCTCTTCACTCTACTGCATGACTTCTACTTTTCTCTCAGTTTTTAACCAAGACTAAAATACAAAATATCATGAAATGTATTTGAAATTGTTGTATAGACGCGAGTTTGGCTCGTCTTTTTCACCAGTTATTAACCGGTTTGAACCAGTGTTGAACAAAGACGATCATTACAGGTTAGATTTTAGGTTTTAATGGTGAGATTCAGTTCAAAGTTCACATTTAGGACCAGTTAAGGAGCGTTAATATTTGAGAGAAGATTGAAATCTGAACTGTTAAACTAATACAGGAATCCCATGTATTTCAGAACATGTTTGGAGAGGTCTGGACGTCAGGGAGAGGAGGGAGAGAGGAGGGGAGGAGGGGGGAGAAGGGGAGGAGGAGAGGTAGAGGAAGAGGGGGGAGAGAAGGGGGAGAGAATGGGGAGAAGAGGGAAGGAGGGGGGGAAAGGAGCCAAAAAATGTACTTGAGTACGAGTACTGTTACTTTAAAATGATACTCAAGTAGAAGTACAAAGTATAATTTTGGTGAATGTGAATCACAAAATATGATTTAGTTTGTCTCACTTTTGTGTCTGTTTGAAAATACCACATTTTGTGTTCAGATCAGTTCATATTGTTACATAAAACTCAAGTCACTTTAGACTCACAGTGGGACGAGGAACCACAACTTTGACTCCTGCTTGAGTAATATTTTTATTGAAGTATCAGTACTCTTACTTCAGTAAAAGCATGGGGTCTGAAAACTACTCTGAAAAGTACAACTACTTTAAAAAGTTACTCTAGTAAATGTAACTGAGCATTTCACTTTGGGTTTGCAGGTTTAGTGTAGAATAAACAGTGTTTTAGTTGTTTGGAAAATGCATCTTTGAGAGTCGCTAATTGTGACCATTCAACTCTGACCCAACCTGTAGCCCTAGTTTTAACCAGACACAATTATGACTAAATGGGGGACTAAATGGGGGACTAAATGGGGGACTAAATGGGGGACTAAATGGGGGACTAAATGAAACCAAGACCAAACCAGGACCAAACCATAAATATGTTATACATTTTGAAGACTTTTCACTATTATTATTATTATTGTTAATCACTATGGCAACAGTCCTGATTTTCCATAGCCCTGAAACCCAGGGATAGACGAGGATTTTGTATGCAACACAAACACAATATTCATGTTTTTTTTTTTTTCCCTCCAGACTGAAAAACCTCTGACTCTGAGTTCTGGGAATCTGAGCGCTTTGAAGAAACGTTGGGAAGAACCACAGCAGAGCCAGGAGCCTCCTCACCCCTCAACCCCAGAAAACCCTCTGTTCCAGCGGGTACTCCTCACTCACTCTGCCCCCAAAGCTCCGGTGCCCAGGGTCGGCGTGGAGGACGCTACAGCGGCACTCCCACCCATAGACCAGAGCGAAGGAGGCATGGACCCACCTCAGGGAGCACCCGAGCTAGTACCAGAGGAAGAGAGGCCGAGTGTCCCCCTAAACAGCCTCAAGAAGATGTTCGAACAGGTAAGAGCCGTCACATGCACACTCAAAATCTGATTTATATTTGATTTGTGAACTTTTAAGATTATTAAAGGTCCTATGTTACGCAAAACTGACTCTTGTGAGATTTTGGCCATGTTTATAATGTTGTTACCTCATTAAAAATAATGTTGTTACCTCATTAAAAACCTACTCAGAGTTGTGTTTTGTTCATTTCATTCACACACGTTTGAGTACCGCTTTATTATTAGTCTGTCTACATCTCCAAAGCTCAAAATGCTCTGTTCCACCTTGTGATGTCAGATTCTAGTGAAGGTGTATGGAGTTTAAAAACACACTGCAGAACTTCCTGTATCACCACATGACATCACAAGGTGGAACAGAGTTGTTTTCTGTTTTGAGAGAAGAACTCAGCCTAAATATGCAGGGTTTGTGTGTTAAACGTGTGAATGAAACAAAACACAACTCCAGGTCTGTTTGTGATGAGGAAACAACATTAGAACATAGATCAGAAAACAGTGTAATATGGGCTTTTTTAAAGAGGGGACCACGATCAGAAAGAAATCGGAGCACTCCCATCAGATTTAGCTGTTTTATGCCAATTTAATAGTTTTATAACTCAAGAAATGTGCTGGTAATCAGATTTTGAGTGTGCCATTCAAACACAGAAACACGGCTGCTGTCTATATCTATATCTATCTGTTGTTGGCCTCCTGGTGGGGCCGAATCATTCTGGAAAAATATCTGAACTGAATCATGAAACTAAAATAAAAATCAAATCAGCAATCGAAGTGCATTTTAAACTCGTCCGGGAGCATTAACGCTTGAGAGAAGAACGCAGATGTCCTTTTGCAGATTTGATCAGAAATTCCGAGTCTTTAGTTTGTGGAATCGCGCAGAGGGAGGAAGAGCTTTGTGAGGCCTGTGTTTTTGATTTGAAGTTTGATTTTTCCGGCTTGTACAGCTGTTGAGACGCTTCGACCAATCGGCTTGGAGTATTCATCTGAACGTGCTGCTCCCGATGCCGTTCAGTGAGAGCCGCTCCAGACTGATACATGTGTAGAATTGGTGAACAAAATACTGTACGTATGCGTTAAAGACTTAGAGGATCTGACGGGCAGAGGTCCAGTTTTAATAAAAGTGACTGTTAGCTTTGAGACACAGTGAGCTAGCTAGCGTGACGCTGTGCACAGAACCTATTGACCCAGAAAGTCTCATAATGTTTGAACTTTTATTTACACAAAGTTGTTCTGTTGTTACTTGAGCGATAAATGACAGTTACATAACGCATTTGGATCAGTTTTGTCTTATTTTATTTTTGTTGAAAGAACATAAATGCTCTTTTAAGTCTCTGCTCTGGTATCAGCTGATATCGGGAATCGGGAGATACTTTAACCTTTTTTTTTTTTTTTTTTTTTTTTTTTTTTTTTTTTTTTTTTTTTTTTTTTTTTTTTTTTTTTTTTTTTTTTTTTTTTTTTTTTTTTTTTTTTTTTTTTTTTTTTTTTTTTTTTTTTTTTTTTTTTTTTTTTTTTTTTTTTTTTTTTTTTTTTTTTTTTTTTTTTTTTTTTTAAGTATCGAAATCGGTATCGAAACTGAAAAAGCTGGATCGGTGCCTCCCTGGTTTATAATATATTCAAAAGTCTCAATGTGCTATAAAAATTATCGTTTGACAAGTCGATTTCGAAAACAATCGTTATTAGCAGCCACAATATGATCTGATTAAATTCATGGAGTCCAAAACCCTCCCGTGGTTGTTGGTTTGACTCCCTGCGGTGTTGTCAGGTCATATGTTCCCTTCTCGCTCTCAGCTGACTGCTCTGCGGCGTCTTCATCTTTATTTGTGTAAAAGTGAAATATTCAGTCATGCTTTTCCCTTAAGGCCTGTCCAATGTTTCAATGTAAAGTGCCATAGACGCGGTGTGACCATGCTAACAATGCTAACAGTGTCTGCGCGGTTTGTTCTGCACAGAGGGTTCATTTAAAGGGTGAGAGGGCGGAAAAATACAGTATAGAGCTTTAAAATGCATTCACTCTTAGCGCTGTGAGCATGTTAACAGCAGCGTGTCAGTTTAAAAGGCTTTTGTAGGGAGCAACTGTGATGGAATTGGACACAGATTGCAGTTATTAGCTTGGTGCTACCTTAGGACTGGAAGATATGGAGGGAAAAATGTTTTCTTCAGAACTTGACAAATCTTGATATCAAATTTTTCTGCTTTTCCAAAACAAAATAAAAATGTCTTTCAGTGTTGATTTCATGAGCATAAACGATACAGACTTTTCATTATTACCATTTAAAGCCACAGTATGGATTTTTTTAGCCAAAAGATGGACTACAATAACAACAGCACTAAAACGCTTGGTAAAACCTGTGTCCTTACTGTGAGCGGGCTTGCCTCTCCACAAACCTGACTTGTATTTGGCCTGAAGGTTGGCCGCATTCTGCTTGTTTCCATGGAAATGTTGTTCATTTGACTATAATCTTCCACAGTATGGCATTAAACAGATCAATGTCCATGGCGAATGTTCCGAAGTATGGTTTGAACTTTCTATTTCCAAGGAGTCGTGTCTGTGATGTGCCACCTCCAGAAAGTTACATACTGTAGCTTTAACACAAAAAAATAGTTTGAATTTCTTCCTCCAAAGTCTTCCGACGGCTCCAAACCACGTGCTTTTACTGACAGGTGGTTGACCCTCCGCTAGAAAAGTTCTACAGTGGATCTTTTAAAAACTGCAAAGCGAGACAAAGTCAATGTGTTTTCTATACATATCACTTATTTTGAGTTCTAAAACAAAACGCTTAAGTGTCCTTTTGTCCTGATGTATAAAATTACCAACCAACTATAGCTGTGCCGCCCTCCTCACCCGAGCTGCCCACCGAACCAGAGCTAATCATCCAGACAAGGATCAGACCTTAAAACCCCAAAGACTCACGTACTGTCCCAGAATGGAGTCAGCTACCAACGGAAGTAGTTTAAATCCAGTCTATTGAGCTTGTGTCTCTCTACAGTTATAATCTCTGACACCCGTGGATCATTATGTTATAATTTGCACATTTTAAATCACAATATTCATCTAAAACGACTTAATAAAAGAAACAACTCCGCTGACTTCCGTGTTAGAAAACTGCAGTGCCCAATGGGAGCTGACGTCGCCGTAAACGTCATCACAACAAAGCGCCACATGCTGTCGGCGCCCCCTATGGATAGCTGCACATCACACTAGTGAGCAGCCCATTTTTTGTCATTTGTACCAAAATGACTACGCGATGCTGCCGAATCCTACGAGTGTCACCGATTAAGAAAATAAAACTGGAGAAGGAAGTGCGTACGTCACAGTGGGCGTGTACGTCACAGTGGGCGTGTACCGGTGGAGGTGAAAACGGGAATTGATCGGCAAAATGGCGTCTTTAAAATGAGCGATTTTAAAGATTGCTCAAACACGAATCACTCCAAACACAACTTCAGAGGCTAAATGAGAAGAATCGACTAGAACATGGTTAAAAGCTCTGAAAAGTCCATTTTGCAGAATAGGTCTGATTCTTCAGAGGCTAATGAGAAGAATCGACTAGAACATGGTTAAAAGCTCTGAAAAGTCCATTTTGCAGAATAGGTCTGATTTAGGCTTGACTTTGGACCTTCTAAAAGTCGTCTGGCTAAACCTTAACGTAATCTTTCCCTTCATCTGCATGATATCCATTTGGAGTTTGCAGATTAGCCAGAACCAGAAGCAGCAGCTGTAGTTTAAGGAGCTTGAAAAATCATAACAGAGGATCATTAACATCTTGAACAAAATGGCGGACTCTCTTTGCATCTTCATCGTTTGAGATGATCGATTCTGGAACGTGCTGTTTGACATTAGCTTCACTTAACAAGATTTAACCCTGATTATTAGAAATATGTCCACCATAAAAGACAAAGAGAGTGAACCTTTGAGTTGGAGCTCACGGGACCGACGCCAGAACATTCTGTTTACACTGAAGACGAGTGTTACACTGACAAAGCCTACCACCACACTTATTGTGAAAAGGAACTGTATGTACAATTTAAATTTCTGAGATGTCAGTAAAAGCTATATTTGATTGGGACACTTTTAACTGGGAGCGATTCTAATGCTGATTTATTCTTAATTACAAATAACATTGGACAAGTTGTTTAAGTTATGTTTTGGTTGTCAAGATGATTATCCAATCAGAAAGCAGAATGAGCCTCACATGAGTCATTTGGGTTGCCAGTTCCAATTTTGAAATCCAGTTGTTTTAAAACTCTCTGATCTGAATGATCACTACCTAAATCTAAACCTGCTGGTGCAGCCTCTGCAGCTCAGTGAGTGAATTCTGGAGGTTCTTTCACATGAGGCCTGTCCATAAACTGAGAATGAGACACACTGTATGTGTCTCTATCTGCAGGTCAAGGCTCTGGACACACAGGGGTCAGGTGTGATTGCGGTACCTTTTTAAAATAGTAAGACCATTCCTTTAACTCTGTCTCTATAAAGAAACTTGTCCTCCATCTGCTCTCATCCCTCTCTTTTCTACTGAATCTTGAATAATTCTCAAATGAGAGAATGGTACAGGAAGTGTGTCGTCTTGTCTGAACAGTTTGGGGACGTCCTCGAGCGCTAACATAATCTGTACAGTCAGGCCTCTCATCTCTGTACAAAGACCCAGTGTGCAGAGCTAGCCCTTAGCATTACCCTTTAGCATTTGACCTTTCACCTTTGGTCAGTGTGCAGCTCATATGATGTAATGGTCTGTTGGCTCCTGATGCAGACAGCTGATACACACGGCAAAAAATCATCTAAAGAGTTGAGTTGGACAAAGGAAGAGTTCATTTGCAAAAAATATGATGATGTCCAGTCCCCTCTATTATAATATACAGAGAAAAATATATATAAAAGGACTAAATGAAAAAAAAAAAAAATCACCTAATTTTGACATTATAAGCAAAAAGAATGTCTTTTCTATTCCATGTTTTGTAATCAGCTGACTCAACATTATACCATGGACAGGAGCGGAGCAGTTTGAATAAGGCAGTAAACAATAGCTGTTTGTGATTTGTGGTACAGGCAGTATGAGTGCTCAAACTGGTTTATGAACAGTCTCTTTCTCTCTCTTTTCTTTCTCCCTCCTTCTCTCCATCACAGAACCCCAGTAGACTTGATGAACCCCCTGCCCTCCTCCTGTCTGCCCCTTATCTAAACTGCCCCTCCCCTCTGTACCTCCTGAACCAGGGGCTGATATGAACTGTCTGTCTCTCTCTGTCTTTGTCTCTTTCTCTTTCTTTCTGTCTTTGTCTCTTTCTCTTTCTCTTGGTTTATCTCTCTCTGTCTCTGTCTTTCTGTCTCTCTCTCTATCTGTGTCTCTCTCTCTCTCTGTGTCTCTCTCCCTATCGCTTTTTCTCTTTGTCTGTCTGTGTGTGTGTCTCTTTCTCTCTTTCTCTTTCTCTCTGTCTCTTTCTCCCCCTTTCTCTTTCTCTCTGTCTCTCTCTGTCTCTCTCTGTGTCTCTTTCTCTGTCCTCCCTCTTTTCCTCCCTCTCCCTCCTCCTCTCTGCCAAAGCCCTCCCGCTCTCACTCTTGCTCTTGTTCTCCCTCTCTCTATCTCTCTCTCTCTCTTCATGTACCAGATGCTAACCCCAAAAAGCCCCGCCCACTCAAAGTCTGGGGGCCACAACACAGTCCAAGAATTGCATAATGTGAAACGGTGATTCATGGACTGAACCAGGAACCCGGGACTGAACCCGGGACTGAACCCGGGACTGAACCCGGGACTGAACCCGGGACTGAACCCGGGACTGAACCCGGGACTGAACCCGGGACTGAACCCGGGACTGAACCCGGGACTGAACCCGGGACTGAACCCGGGACTGAACCCGGGACTGAACCCGGGACTGAACCCGGGACTGAACCGTGAGGACTAAACGGGGGTGTCTCCCTTCGTGCCCCATGTTTAGTTTCATTTGAGTTCCAGACTGGGCTCATGCCTCCAGTCTCTGTGGTTCATGATATAATTCAAAATTTTTCTTTCACATTTTTAAGCACAAAAGCGTGCTTAAAAAAAGGACGTGAGGACATAAGATCAGTTGGTAACTAACAAAAATAAACAAACCAAGGACAAATTATCAGTTTTTGCAGCCACAGTTGAAATAAACAAAACAAAACAAAACAAAAAAAACAATATTATAACTTGGGATAATATCTGAACTATTTGAAACAGTAAAACCATCAGACCATAGTGACCTGTGCATTTCCTGTTCTAATGACTCTGCTTCTGTTTCTGAACCATGACACAGTTTTTACTTCATCATCTTAGGGTCCCTTTGGCCACGCCTCTTTTGGGAATTAAACCCCCAACCCCCCCACCC